>VXBQ01014490.1:795907-815222 GCA_013400175.1 Phainopepla nitens | reverse complement strand
GGTGGCCGGCCCTGGGCTGCCGCTGCGCTGAGGAGCTGCGGGGCGGCGGGGGCGGCCTCCCCCCGCTTTCGGGCGCTCGCTGCCTCCGCTTCACCTGCCGGCGGGGCGCGCAGGTGAGGGGCGCCCGCTCCCTGCGGCCGCCGGCCCGCGGGCCGCTTGTCGCCGGCCGCGTCTCCAGCCCGGGAGGCCCGGGGAAGGAAAGGGGCCCTGGAGGTGCCCCCGCCGCGCGGTCCCAAGTCCGCTTTAGCAGTCAGGCATGGAGTTGAATGGAAGTTGCATTCTTTTGCACGCTCTGCTCCAGGAGGCACTTTTCTTTTTTCCGTGGAAGGGAAATAGGTTTGAGGGCGAACTGGGGGAGAGGGAGAAATACCAGGGGAGCAAGAGCCACATTATGTTTCCATTTTCCTTTAATGAAGGCCCTGTGGAGGTGTATTTGAAAACACAGGGTCTCCTATGCCTTCAAGGAGGGTGAGAACACTCTGCTGGCTGGTTCCAGGGCCATATGCAGCGTATGGTGGCCAATGAAACGGGGCCTGGCTCGTTCTCTTGCTTGTCTTGGCAGCCTGCTCCATGGCTTGCATTACCAGCCCTGGAACACAACCACTGCCAAACTGTGAGTGTGTGTGCGTGTGCTTGGACTCCAAGAGCTCAGCAGAAGCAAATGCTTCTGCAGCTCAGACCAGGATTTTTTAGCTAGTTTTGAGAAAACTTGCATAAAAAAATTCTGTCTGCAGGCTCTTGACAGAGTCTGCCCTGGGAATTTGTTGGTAAAAGCTTGTGTGAGGGCATCTGTGAATGCCAGTCTTCAGAGTTCAGATTCTTAGTATGAGTCCTAGTGATATAAAAATGCAAAAACCTGCCCATCTGTGGGATGAGCGTGTGGGTGCAGGAGCTGCCAGCCACACCATTACTGGGTCATGCAGCAATTGGTCGCCCCTGGTGTCTGGGGAACTAACAGAATCTGCTGAGATAGTGTGCAGGTTATTGTCTCTGCTTCCTCACTGAGACACCTATGGATGCTTTCCCTGCGCCTTCACAGTTGATTATTTCCCTCCTTACAGGATGCCGAGATCTCTGTGCTACGTTCCTTGCCAGGGAAGAGCAAATACTCGCTCAGACCTCCTGCCTCCTCCTGCCCTGTCCATCTGAGCAGAGTGCCCAACTGCTCAAGCAGCACTGAGCATCTGCTCTGTGGTCTCCTTCCCTCTGCTAGTGTTTGCTACTTCAGCTGCATTGCCTGGGCCAGGTACTTGGCAGCAGGCAATGTATTGAATTGAAGCTGTAAGAGGCTCTTTTCACTGCAGTGGCTGTTCGTAGTGGGCCTGGCCCCAAGAGCAAGGGAGGCAGAGCCGTGGTGAGGCACGGGACCCCTTGCCAGCGTGTGTGTGTCCTGCAGCGCCAGTGCAGCAAGGAGGGGGCACTGCAAACCTGATGCCATCTGTCTTTGGCTGCATTTCTCAGTTGCTTGGGCTGTCCAGAGTATCAATCCAAACATTGCAGGCTATTTTAACATGCAGCCAGGGAGCTGAAGGCACATACGGGCATCTGAGCTGAGCAGTGCTGTTGCAAACTAGCCAGAACTGGTCTTTATATGGATTAGAGGTCTTTGTGGATGACCCTGGTATTCAGGGCATAATTTTGAGGAGTTTGTAGAGGGGGTGGGGGCTGTCACCTCTGAGGCCATCCTTGGCCCCTGAGGGCAGAGCTTTGTGCTGGAGCAGGATTGTCTTCTTGAAGAAGATTCTAGCCCTGACCACATGTGGTTATGGAAGGGCCTGGGTAATTTCAACAAGTCAGTTGTTAGGCTGCAGCTCAGACAGTGAGGTTTTCTCAGACCAGGATATTCCTTCCTTCTCTCAAATCCCTTTGAGCTGCTTCAGGTACAAATAGGATAGCTTTTACCTTCCTGCTCTGTACTGCCGTCCAGTGGGTGGTGCAACCTCAGATAATTAATTGCAATCTTATTAATGCTGTGATAATTAATGGCTTTTTTTTTCCCCATTATTGCAATTAACTAATGCAGTAGGGGAGCCTTGCTATGGTAGGTGCTGTAGGAAACCCTGCTGTCACAGGTTGCTTGCTAGTCAGTCGCTGCATTGCAGTGGTGGGAGCAGCTGAACTAGAGGTTTTTGCTGCCCTGTGAAGGTATGGAGGAAAATGCTCAGGGAGGAAGGGCTGTGAGCTGGCTGCTTTGCTAATGGCAAATGGGGATTATTTCTAAAGCTGAAGACTAGAGAACCAGTATCTCCCCCCTCATTAAAGGGATAAAAATCAGAGCATTAGACAGGCAGGTGCGGAGGCCTAATGGTGAGACTCAGTTGGACGAGGAGCTGCAAAATGGCATTTCTGCCAAGGAGATGCTGTCTGCTCTGGGCTGCCCTGTGTGCACAGTGTAGGAAGCTTTGAGCTTCCCTGATGGAGAAGAGGAGGGAGGGCAGCAGCAGTCCTGTTTTTAGAAAGCTTTTCATAGCCCTCTGTCCGTGAATGACTCGGATGTTCCTCCTGCCAGCTAGATGTGCAGGACTGAGCCAGAATGTTCCCACTCATGAAGTAGGTTTAGAATTCCATCTCCTGAGGAACAGTTCTTCATAGCTCCTTCCTCTGTTCAGCATTGTGGCCCTTCACTCACCCTGTGAACTGTGGGTGGGAGGTTACATGTATGGGTGTTCACAAACCCTGCAACTCTTCTCCCACCACATGGGGTTGCCTGTGGGAGGAAAGGAACAGCAAGAATGGCAGCTCAGAGTGTCTGTGGGAAGGGCACAGATGTGTCTTTGGACCTGCAAACCCAGAACCTGATTGTAGGAGCCTGTCTTTCCCTCCTGAGATGGAAATGGTGTATGCAGGTACTACAGTGTCCTGCATTCTGAGGTGGCATGCTCCATGTTGTGACCATGCCTTTAACTGGCCTTTAAACAAGGGGGAATTTCTGTGATGCCATAAAACAGTAGGTGTTTTATGTTAGGTGCTCAGTAAAGAGAGAGCATGCACATTTTTGTCCCAGCTGGTGTCCCTGCAGCTTTTCAGTATGCTATAGGTGGTGAGTTCCTTGGCATCAACAGGTTCAGTGACTGAATGAATGAATACACCGTGGCTGTTGTTAGAGTCCATGTTTATCAGAGCTACTGCATTGGGATCTGAAAAGACTGGTTACCCCCAAAGGGCTTGTCTGCTGCTGTGTGCTGGTGTTTGGCAAATAACTTTGACACTGATCACTCTGGTGCTTGGCACTGGCCCTGCAAGTTACTGCTTTGAACAGTGCAGAGCAGAAGCAGCTAGCCAGAAGATATGACTATAAGGTGCTACTCAATATTAAATACATCTAGAGCAGATAGAATTGTGTGACAATGGGAGAGTATCATGTTTTAGACAGCAGAAGAAAGCTCTAATTGCACGGCAAGGACTGGGAATATGGGGTAGTGGCTTTCTGCCTTCATCTGCTCCCACTGAGGCCTGAACCTCGAAGTGGAAGTCAAAGAAGATATGTAGGCTTCAGACCATCAGCACTCTGCAGTCTTCTCAGAAGAGTCCAGATGGAGAAAAGCAAGTGGCTCAGAGCTTCAGAGAAGGAGTGATAGCCAACTGCCCTGTCTTTGTTTAGGAAGTTACATTCTTGGGGCATGAGAAGTTGGGTATGTCAGGAAAGGGCTTTCGTATAAATCATCCTTCTGCTCACAGAAGGAACTAGAGAGATTCAATGTGTGACATACAAACTGAGGTAGCTTGATAGCCAGGAGCTTAAAAAAAAAGTTTAAAAATGGCAATAAAGCCAGAGCAGAATCTAAGGAACTAGGAGTTGGTAGTGCTGCTTCTGATCTCCAAAGCAGAATTATTATTCCCTGTTGGCCAGGAGCAGATGAAAGGCCAGTTACTGTGAGCTGGGTGCTCCAAGACAGCACATGCAGATGGCAATATTGTGCTAGGTGCTAACACAGTGATGAAGAGATCAAAGATTGCTTGTAAGTGGCTTACAGACTTCAGCAGTGCTCTGATGCAGCTGACGAGTAATGGCAGGCACTCAGGCTGAGCCTGGTGGGAGAATACCAGGCAAGCATGGCCTTCATTCTGCAGGCAGCATGGAGAAGGGCTGGTAGGACAGACTGTGCCTTGGTGCAGTGCTTAACAGGGGCAAAAGAGAAACATGCTGGTAGGTACAGAGTGTCAGAATCTGCTGGCTGGCAATATTAGATGCTAGACTGGCTTTCTGAGCATCAGAAGGGTGCTTGGATCAACCATTACAGATGTCAGCACATGTGAAATAGCTTATGTTGTAAGAAACTGTGATTGTATTATAGACAGCAAAATTGACAATAAAGCTGCAAATAGCCCTCAATCTCACCAAGGAAGCTGACACCAGAGATAAGGCAGTAATGGCAAGTTAAATTGAAGTGTGACTGTCAGAGCCTGCTTTGGGATGTCATGGTTGTCTCTGCAGGATGATGCTCTTGATGCAGCAGTAGCAACTGCATTTGGTTTTTAAAGAAACAAACTGTGCCTCTGGGTAAGTGAGGATGCATAGGATGGTGGATACAGACTGAGGCAGTCTATGTGCAGGGAATTGAATGTATGATTTCAACACAGGTAGGCATTCCTGTGCCAGCTTTAGTCTCTGGGTAAGCATAGGAGTGAAGAGGTGGCAGGAGGGGTGTGAATACAGGCTAGCAACTGGAGTACAAGCCCCCAGGGATACTGGGTTATAAGAATTGTGCCTACGCACGTCAGATTTATGCTGTAACTGCTGTGCAAACATCAGCTTCTTAAAAAAAAAACAAACCCGAAACCAAACAAAGAGTCCCCTGAAAAAGCAGCAACCAAATCAGTATAGGAAGAGAAAAAAAGTCAGCCCATTAAAAAAAAATAAAAAAAAAAGCCCAAGAACATGAAGATTAGAACTGCAAGAGAAAGATTAGAAGGGTATGTGGGGACAGTGTCACTGAGGAAGCTGAACAATTGTATTGGGACAGAAAGAAGTTGGTAAAGCTTCTTCCCTCTAGGTTGTGGTTTCCAGAAGATAACAGACTCTGGCAACAGGAGGAAAACTAAGAGTAATGGGTGCTGCCTTTAAGAAATATTAAGTCAACGAGTGTCACAGACTGCTGACCATAAGGACATGATTGGGGAACAAAGCACACAAGCACTTGAAACTGGTGGGAAAGATGCAGCAAGACGAAGGTGAGCTAAGAAAGCTGTACTGCTGTCAGCTTTTTGGGTATGAGACTGCTGATAAAATAACTGAGCTGACTGAAGCCACAGGAGTAACAGTGCCAAGGCAAGGATGCAAAAGTTGCTGCAATTATCAGGAGAGTTTAGAGACATTTCGGCAAGAGGTCAAGTCTTGTGTTACAGCGTTTTAACCAGAATAAGGGAGTGTAGAGGTGAAGCTAAGGAAATAAAAACTGAATTTTGACCTGTGAAATCATGTGTTGACCAGATTTTTGCTGCAAAGACAGTTGCTGCAGAGAGCAATGAATGGCATAAGCTACTCATCATTGAGCTGAAGCTGTAAGAAAGCCTTCTCTGTCCCCTAATTCACTCTGGAGCATCTTGATGTCATGGCACAAAATGATGAATAGTATTGGTGCAGAAGGCAGCGTTATGGTGAATGTAAACTCAAGAAGCTGGTGTCATGCTGATCCAATGGTCATATGGAAGCTGCACGTTCTCTTTCCCCTTGATGTGTTACTGTTGGCTTCGTTATGTGAAAAAGCATAGCTGATATAATGCATACAAAGGAATTGTGTGGTTCAAATGTAGGACACCAGAAAACTAGGTTTTACTGAACACACGACGTTTCCAAGCTCATGGAAGGAGATGTTGAAAGACCACCTGGCATTGAGGGAAAAAGGCTGTGTTATTAATTAGTTCTGAAAAGAAAAATTTTAATAAGAATCCCAACTAAAGCACTGTGTTAGAAAGTAAAGGAATACAGAGGTGAGTTGGTTCATGGGCCTTAGAAATAGCAAATGCTGCAAGGGAATATCCAGAAAGGAATTAAGAATTGGCAAGGCACCAGCTGTATTCATCCCATCCAGCAAGACGTGGCTGTTGAAGAGCTGCAACTTACAGGTCAAACTCAGATCCTGAACTTTAGAGTTCTGCTCTACCATGTGAATGTGGTACAAATGTGCTGGAGCTGTAGGTAGGCATGTCCATGTCTGCCAGGGTAACAGCTATAGGAGGAAGACTGAAGTATTAAATAGAATTCCATACTCTGGCTTTTTTTAGATGATCAAAGTACAGCTTACCTCTGGCACTCACCAGAAAAGAATGGGAAGGTACCTGGGACTTGGGATGAAAAAAGAAAGTTGTGCTTACACTAGGAAGAAGAAAAGGAGAGGAACAAACTTGGAGTTTGTTGAAGTTTGGGTCCAGTCAGCAGGAGTGGCAGTGCCTGGGGCTGAGGGCCCTCAAGAACTGGGGAGATGATCTGTTACTGCACCCCTCCTCTGCAGAGGGATGGCACCTCTCCTCATTCCTTTTTATTTCCATGGTTATAGCCTGCTGGGAATGGTGTTACGTTGCTCTCCAAGGCCTAACACAGCTTGACTCTTGGCAGTTCTCGATGTGCTCCTGAGCTTTCTGACCCCTTAACAAACTCTCACTTGTAGAAGACACTCTTCCCCCTTTCCACTTAGTTTTCAGTTCATCTTAATGTGCAGATTGATGGTTTTCCAGAAGGCTTCTGGTGCTTTGGTTTGATCAGCTTAAAATTTAGTTTACACTGATGCCAGTGTGATGTGGGCTTTGGCACTGCAGTGCCTGGATCCAGGATAAATTTTTAGAGCATGTTGGATGCTGGGCCAGCCACTTTACTCTGACCTGTGTCATGTGTTACACTGGCACAGAGGCTATTTCAAGGCATATTAAGCTACCCAGATCAAAGATGCAGAAGGAGCAGATGTGCTGGAGAAAACACAGTGTTTTCTCAAACCTTTAGCCACCTGTCCCCAGGGACCTGCCCCAGGCTCAGGAGTGCATGGTGAGGGTGCTGAGTGGTCAGGTTGTCCCACAGTGTGAGGAATGGATCTCTCCTTGCTCCTTATTTCATAAATTGCAGTGACCCTGCCTTCAGTCTGCCTGAGGACCTGGACTGTCTAGCCTGGGTGCTGTCAGCTGCATGTCATGATGAAAGACAATTAAGCACAGCATCACCAGCCAGTCAAGGGAGGGTGTTGTCCTGCTCTGCTCCACACAGTGTGGCCTCACCTTGAATACTGTGAGCAGTTTTGGGCACCACAACAGAGAAAAGAGATTAACCCATTAGAGGGCATCCAAAGGAGGGCCACAAGGATGGTAAAGGGCCTGGAAGGGACACTGCAAGAGGAGTGGCAGAGGTCACTTGGTCTCTTCAGCCTAGAGAAGAGGAGACTGAGGGGAGACATCACTGCAGTCTACAACTTCCTTGTGAGGGGAAGAGGAGGGGCAGGTACTCTTGTGACCAGTGACAGGACTCAAGGAAATGGCATGAGGCTGAGGAAGGGGAGGTTTAGGTTGGATATCAGGAAAGGTTTTTCATCCAGAGAGTGGTTGGGCACTGGAACAGGCTCCCCAAGGAAGCAGTCACAGAACCAGGCCTGACAGAGTTCAGTAAGTGTCTGGACAACAGTCTAAGGCACATGGTTGTGACTCTTGGGCTATCCTGCTGCAGGGTCAGCAGCAGGACTCAATGATCCTGATGGGTCCCTCCAACTCAGCATATTCTGTGATTCTATGACTAAATTAAAACCAACTCCTCCAAGTCCAGAATGGATTTTGGCATCCAGTGCTGGGCTCAAGTCAATTCTCATCCTGCAGCCTGTGAAAAGGTGGGTGAGGACCCCAAATCAGTCTGTGGGAGACTTCAAGTGGATGCTCATATACTTTTGCTACTGATTATTTTTCTATTTTATTTTTAAAATTTTGACTTAAGCTGATCAAGCTGGAGACGGACATCTGTGGGATTGCTGGTGAGGGCTGTGCAGCAGCTGGCCTGGGCTGTGCTACTGTTGTCTTCCCCAGTGCCATGTCACCCAGCATGTCACCTTGGTGGCAGCATCAGGGAAATAGCCAGCTCTGCAGTGTATGCAGCTATCCCAAAATGGTAGACTGAATTTAACTCCCTACAGTTCTGTCTTGTGGCAGGGGGTCCTGGGAAGAAACTCCAGGTTCACCTCCCCTTTGTCATGCCACCTCACTGACCTGGAGCCTTCCTGCTGGGGAGGGACAATCTCTGAGGAAGGTGGTAGGGATTTAGCCACACTCCCTAAATAACTTGTGTTTTCCTGTCTGGAGTGCAGCCTGAGGGTGTGATGGTGCTTGTTTCTGGAGCTGAAGCATCTTAGCCATGTGTAGGCCTGAAAGGAAGGGTGAGGAAGGCAGTGTGCAGCTTCAGAGCCCAGCTGCATTGGGCATCTCTGGACACCTTACGAGATGTTGGTGCAGATTCCAGTATGAGATGTCAGTACAAGATTCCACTGCAGATGTGGAATTACAGCTTTCTAGTTTAGAGATCTCTGTGGAAGAATGAATACTTGGCATCAGTTTAGGTCCTTGCAATCTCAAGGAGTTGACCTGTACTCTTTTCTGAGGTCAAGTATCATGACCAAGAATTTTCTCTTTCTTTTCTGTCACCAAATGGGCAGGAGTCCATTTCATCAGGTAGTATGGCTTCTCTTGAAAAGTTACTTGTCTGTCTTTGCTGTCTTCTCTTCAGGCTTTCATGAACATCACCTCCTCCCTGCCCAGCTTCCTCTGCCCACAGCAGTGCTCCCAGCACTGCTGAGCACTGGCTTGCTCTCCCTTTCTGGTCTCTTATAGGATGACTGGAGCAGAGGGCTTGATTCCTGCTTGCCAACTCTTTATGGTTTCTGTCTTGCTGCATCTGCTTTCCCTGCTATTTCTCAAGTCTTCTTGTTCACAGCTGAGCAAACCCTGCCAGGGGACATCTCATGCTGACACCTGGACCTCTTCATTGGCAGATTAGACTGTATGACAGCTCACAGCTCATTGCAGGCACTCTCTGCTGCAAATCATTCTGTCTGTCACACCAACAGAGCTTGCACAGCACCCATGCTGGATGCTGTGGAGATTGCATTAGCCTCTCTGCCCTTGACAAGCCTCTGTGCTTGTTTTTCCTTCCCTTCTGCTGCTTATCTTTGGTTTCTTCACATTAACAAATATATCAAATAATCTCTTGGGTAAAGAGATGTGCCAGAACCAAGAAATCCCTTACTTCTGTTTGTCATGATTAACCCTGTTCAGCCTGCTCCCACTGACTCCACCTGAGCAGGGCAGCTGGACCAGGCAATCTCCAGAGATCCCTCCCAGCCTCAAATATTCTCTGATTCAGCAGTTCTATCTCACATGCAGCTTTACTCGAGTTTTCAGCCTGGTACTGACATAGATTTGTCACCCTGGGATGGCAAGTGCTGAGCAGCTGTGGCAGCTAGCTTGGCTCTGTGTGTGTCTCTGGGTCTGCATGACTGTACTGCCTGGGCCAAGAGTCTGCGTCGCCTGTTACCTGGTCTCTCAGCAGATGAGGGTGGATGCTTTGGAAAGAGCAGGGCAAGTGCATGTTATCCCTCATTTAATGCTCCTCCTTTCTCTGACGTTTGGTGCTGCAAGAGCCTCCATGAGCTTCCCCTTCTGTTTGTCAAATCCTGCCTTGTGACTGGCTCTTATGGTTGCAGGAAGCTGCACAGTGAGATTCTGGGTCCACTCCCTTAGTCTGTTTCTCTCTTAACATTGCTGGTCCTTATCCCTGCTGTGTTGGTGCCTCCTGCACAGGGGCACAATGAGGTGGGTGTCTGGAGGCTCCTACAGTGTGCTGGGCTTCTCTGGATGGGCAGAGCAAGGAGAGCAGTGCAGGCACACTGGGCCATGTGGTTGAGTTGAAGAAGAGGGGCAAATGGCTGCTGTGTGGACAGAAGTTGACTCTGAATGTTGTAAATAGGTAACTTGTGAGTGTCCCAGGCCAGTTACACAGCAGGGATGTACCTGCATTGCAGCCAACAACCATCTGCTCCCATGGCTTTTGGACTGATGTAACAGCTCCAGCTCTATGGACTTCCCATTTTAGGTTTAATTTTATTATTTCTTTGCTGCTTATTCTTCATACTTATTGATAACTCCCTTTCTCCTCCCTATGACTTGCTGAAGTTTGCCCTGATCCTGTTCTCACTTTTTTTCTTTCATGATAGAAGAAGACTTTTGAACCTTGCACCATTTCCCTTCCCCTCCAGCCTTTGTTTCCTCATGTCTGTGCTGAGAGATGTTTGTACAGTGGCAGTTTTTTTTCTTGCAGTTTTATCCATGGTCTTTGTGTGCTGTGTCCCAGCCATGACCTGTGGCTGAGCCTGCCCAGAAGAAATCCAGCCTAGGGCATATTATTATGGTCCTCTTTGTGCCATTTTCTTCTTGTACTAATAATTCAGATGTTATTTGATCAAAACTCAGTAAAAGCAAACCTTGATCTGCTGTACTCCAGAGAAAGGTGTCCATGGGATCACATCACTGGCATTGCAGCCAGCTCGTGTTCTTCTGGTGCTTTGCTCTCAGGTCTCTTCCCTTCCTGATCTACACCCCAGCAGCCTATTCTTCCTGGCAGAATTAATATATTTTCGTTTCTGTCATACAGATTCTGCTTATTCTGTCTGGAGAATGCCTGCCTTCCTTGATCCATGCCCCCGTAGGTGATGGGACTGTAGCACGACTTGGTCTCGTGCTGTGTCGTGAGGCCCTGTAGCTGGGTTGTAACGGGATGTCTCTGTGCCCCTGCAGCCCAGGAAGCTGTTTTCCCTGCTATGATGCCAGGGCAGATTCCCGACCCGTCGCTGACGGCTGGTGCGCTGCCGGGGCTGGGGCCCCTGACCGGCCTGCCCGGCACGGCCCTGACCGCCCAGGAGCTCAAGTGCGCCGACATCCGCAACATCGGCGCCGTCATCTCGCCGCTCCAGTTCCTGGAGGTGAAGCTTGGCAAGAGACCCCAGCCTGTCAAAAGTGAGGTGAGTATTGGGGGCTGCTGGCTGCAGGTGGCCCTGCAGGGCTGTTGGCTGCGCTTTTCTGGGTTCCCCTGCTGCCCGTGCTTGGCTGTCGTCGCAGGGTGGCCAGCAGCGTGTTTTGTGAGCTCCCTGTTTGGTGATGCGCGTGCCTGTTGGCAGCTGCTCCTCTAGCTGCCTCTTCTACCTGCCTGATTTGCTGTCCCTGGCTGGCAGTGGTAGCCTCAGCATCCCAGAGCTGACTGGTCCAGTGCAGCAATTGGCAGCCATCTGAGCTCAAACCCGGCATGTGCAGCGGGGTCTGGTGCAGCTGACGTGTCCCTGGGTTTGGGTACGCACCCAGAGTAGAAGCCACACGACCTGTCACCCGTGTCAGCAAGCCCTTGGTGCCTCTGGAATTGGTGTTGCCTCTCCAGCAGGGATGGGGTGTGTGGACGAGTGGCATGGAGCAGTGACTCAGCCTGTGCTGCAGGTGCTGCTGGCTGGGAGCTGCCCCTGCCCCATTGCTTGGAGTGGGCCCTGGCTTCAACTCGAGTTTCCTGGGAAGGGGAAGGTGGGTAGTTTCTGCTTGGTACCACAGGCTGCCATGTTAGAACCAAGCTGAAGGGACTAGGGAGATGCTTGGAGTGTTTTCCTTGTAGGGCTGTCCCATGTGTTGGTTGTCCAGTCTGACTCTGGCTGAGCTGGTGGTGAGTGTTTGCACCTCCTACTGCCTGCAGATGGAGCTGGGAACTCAGCGTTTCAGAGGTCCTAGAGGGTTTCAGAGGTTGGTGAGGGTGCTGGCTGCTGTTGCAAAGTCCAATAAACAGTCTTCTGAAAAGAGCATTTGCTCTGTGTGAGGTTACCTCAGATGATGCCATATGAGGAGGGGGTGATGTGTGTTCTCTAGCAAGGAGGTGCTGGATGATGTGAAAAGCTGCCTGTGATGAGCTTTGAGCTGAAGGGAGTAAGATAGGAGTTCCAGGGAGCAACCTGCTCTCCAGATGGTGCTGACACTTGATTTAGCCCAGTTTTTTGGCAGAAGCTCAGCAGCAGCCAGGCCTACCTGTGGCAGAGCATCCCTATTCTTTCCCCCCAGCCATCTGAGGTGGACTCCTGTGGGTATGATGTAGTCCATCTGATCACCTTGCACAGGAGCTCTGTGCCCAAGAGTGTCCAGTCAGCTTGTGCAGCCTGGAGGTTGCCTGGGAAGGACTGGGCAGCTCTGCAGTGGGAAGAGCTGAGGCTAGGATACTGTGGGAGGCCATTGTATTAGGCCCTGGGGGATGCTAATGACTTTCATTCCTCTATGGGCAAAAGAGTCACAGATTTGCAGCTGAAGCCAAATTCTCTTCCAAGCTCTTGGCCTGGGTATTAATACAGCAAACAGTCTGCAGTGGCTGCCTTGCTTCATGGGTTGGGGAAGAGAGAGGGTGACTCTGTAGCTATGCTGTCTTCCCAGGCCCAGCTCCTTTCCTGGGGCATCTTGGGCACCTCTGAGCTGGCCCTGCAGCCACTGCTTTTGCTCTTTGTGGGGATGGGTATGTGATGTCACTGGCATCTGTGTAACAGGGAGAGGGCAGTTCTGCCCCACAGCAGGTACTGGAATTGCTGAGGCAGCTGTTGAGGCACCCTGTGGAGGAAAGATAAGGGAAAACCCACTGACAGCCCTTGCACAGCTACCTTCCATGCAGCTGGTTCCTCCCCTGCATGGCCTGTGAAGCTGAGGAGTTGACAGCAAATGGAGCTGCCCTTGGCAAGGCTTTGCAGCAGAAGCCTGGGGGAGCTGAAGCAGTAGCTGCTTATCCCATGAGTAGCCAAGAAGCTGCCCACGCATAGTTTTGCAATGCAGCCTGCAGCTGCTTTCCTCTTGCCGAGCGCTGGGGCCCAGGAATGCTGGGTGCCACTCTGTGGTGCCTGAGAGGACAGGCTGCTTGCTGTGAGCCTGGGCAAGGCAGCTCTCTCTGCTCTGCTGGGGGCACCAGCATCTCCTGGCATTGGGGTGTTTGTGTGTGTTGGGGGCACGCACAAAACCCACCCAGTGCGTGTTGGGTGCTGGCTTCTCTGCAGGGGCATGGACAGCCCCACTGGGAAAGCTGCTCTCCTCTTGGACAGGTGTAAACTGGGCTGCTGGGCTCCTCCACCACTGAATCCCACCTGGGGTGCTCCCTCTGGGGCTGAGCCCTGCCTCTCAGGCAGATGATCACCTCAGTCTCTGAGGCTGCTGACTGAAGCAGTTCAGGAGGCATCCCCAGACCTTCTGCCCACAGGGATCCCCTGGAGATCAACTGCTGGGACATGCTGTTGGGTGATACATCATCACTGTCCCACGGGCCTCTGAATAACATCCTAACCCTCAGCACCAGGGCCATATCACCTTTTTGAACTGAAATCAAACAGAAGCAGATGGGGAAAACTTGCTTTCTTGAAGAAGAAATCTTCTCTGCCCTGAGAATTTTTGGATTCCTTATACCTGGAAGTGTTCAAGACCAGGCTGGACAGGGCTTTCAGGCAACTGCTGTATTGGAAGGTGTCCGTGCCTGTGGAAGGAGGGTTGGAACTAGGTGATCTTTTAGATCTCTTCCAAACCTGTCTATATTTCTATGAAGCTATAGGAGCTGTGGTCAAAAAAGCAGAGCCAAGAGTTCAAGCTGCTTCTGTCTGTGTTGAGCCACCTTCCTTTGGCATCTCTACTCCATTTAAAGGACACAGACCTTCGCTGGGCCCTCTGTGGGGTGGAATCAGGGTCAGGGACAGGTCATTTATTTTCAAATTCTAGTTGAGTGGACCAACAGAGCATGGAAATATCAGGCAGTTCCCAGGGCTGGTGCAGTTGCTGTTGCTGTTACACCCCAAGATGGACTTTTAAAGCCAAGTTTGGGGGTGGTTTTTGAGCTTTGGAGCTGTGAGCACGTTACCTCTCTGCACCCTTCTAGTAATCCTTGAACTAAAAGCTGTCTTAGGGGTAGATGAGTAGTTGGTAAATGTGCAGAGGGGAATTGCATCTACCCCGATGTCCAGCTCCTCTTTAATTTCTGTCAAGAAATTTTGTAAGACTGGGCAGTAGAATATAGAGCTAGTGCCTTCCAGATTACTTCTGCTAACCTGTCACATCTAAGTTATGTAAATGCAGTGTGAGCTGTCCCTTTTTGACTGGACTTGGGGTAGCAGTTCCCATCCTAGTTCTCTCTAGAGTGGTACACTGGTGCCCCATGACACTGCCTTGGCAAAGGAATGGTGGCAGCCTGGCATTATGAAAGTCTGCATAGCTTCTGCTGGCTTTACTTGGTATTTTAGCCCCAGCTAAAATAGCAGCTTTGGTATAATGCTTGCAAAGTAAGGTAGAAATGATGCAAAGCCACTAGTACTATAAAGCTTGGGCATGCCATGTGCTGTGTATTGGACATGCAGCTTACTTGAGGTACCCCTTCACCCTTCCTTTGCTGAGTCCACGTTTCATCCAGTCCTTGTGCATCACACTGGGAAGTTTTGATTAGTGGGTTTTGGACTTGGTGACTGTTTGCAGTGTGCACAGTCTGCTGTGGATGATGGCTCCTGCAGCCTTCATTACCATCAGGCACTGCTGGTGTCTCTGTATGTGGGGTGATCTTGTGGCCACCAGGTATCAGTCAGTAGGAGTTAGGCAGTTCAGTGTGACACCTCAGATTTCAGAGACACGGGCCAAGTGTGGATAAAGGCACCGGGGACCTTTTCTTCTCTGTCCATGCTACAAAGTATAACCTGAGTTCACAGGGCTTTCCAGCACTCAGATTTTTCTTGAAGGAGCTAGTTTGGGTTCTTGGATGTAGGCATGCCATAGGCCATTTACACAGGCTTTGCAGCATATATCCATAAGTACTCTGATAATGGATTTATAACCCATAGGGCCTATTGGCCTGGCCTGTGTGGTTTGAGTCAAAGAGCACAGGGAACTGAGTCATGGTGAACAGTGCAGGTACTGCTGTGTCCTGCCACCTTACAGGGGATGCAGGACCTGTCCCCACGTTACTGTGGTGGCCCTGTGACTCAGACAGTGCTGAAGCTGCAGCAGACAGTCTCAGGTATTGGAATGGGGCAGGCCCAGCTGGGGTATCTTCTGGGTTTTCCTGCCTCTTGTTTTTGGCTGTGTGTGTGATGCTTTCAGTGTCTGTGCTCGCAGAGCTGAGCCTGTTGATGTCTGTGTGACAAATCACCTGTGTTTCTGGGAGGGGACTCTATTCTACATCTCTTCTCCCTCTCGGGGAGGGAGCAACCCTTTGGAGGGTTGTCTGTCCCCTACCAGCCATGTCCACAGCTGTGGGTACAGGTCTCCCTCTGTGTTCCCACAAAGTGGAGGTAGAGGCTGCAGCAGCAGCACACCTGGTTCCAGTGAGGATTATGTCATGTTGCTGGTGGCCCATGACCAGGTGGCTGCCACATTGCCCTGCCACATGTTCACCCCTACCTCCTGCCCCAGCCCACACTGGCTGGCTCTGATCTGGGTTTCTCTGTCTTGTTGTAGCTGGATGAGGAAGAAGAGAGGAGGAAAAGGCGCCGGGAGAAAAACAAAGTAGCGGCAGCACGATGTCGGAACAAGAAGAAGGAGAGGACAGAGTTCCTGCAGCGGGTGGGTGCCCCAGTCTGTCCCAGGACACAGCAGGGACCTCTCTAGCACAGTGCTCCAGCTTCAGGCAACATTGCCTCCTGAACTGCCCCTCTGCCTCCCCTTGCTCCAGTGTCTTTATCTGGGAAAATACATCCCCTGCTTTTCATGAGGCTCTGAAGGTGGTGGCCGTGTACATGCCAAGGCAGAGTTCACCCATGGTACCAGAGCTGGAGAGGGCTGGAGGTTGGCTCCAGGCTTGCAGTGAGAGAGGAATGATCATGTCTCTGCCTCGGTGCTGGAGCAGGAACACCTATATGAGTGTGGCACAGTACAGGGGCTGGCCCCTTGACTGAAGTCCTAAAGATTCTCCCACTCAGAAGCCAGATGCCCACTCCACCTCTAACCCCTAAGGCAGAAAAACTGTCACAGCACCTTGCTGTTTTTCTGCAAACAGTGGTGAGACATGGGCAGATGACACAGCATGAGACAAGGAGTCATTTCACAAGGGCAGATCCTTACAGATGGGATGGGTGAAAACTTAAACATGGGTTTGTTCCCAAACATGAACCAGATCACAGAAAGCAGCCAGGCAGAGGTTTTGCTGGGGTTTTGCAGCAGAGACCTGCCCCGGGTGGTGGCTGTGTATTTCTGTGTGATGGCACTAAGTAGCACAAGGCAGCAGGGCTGGGGATGAACTGCCTGGAGGGATGTGATACCTTGGCAGGTCTTCAGTCTGCTCCCCTGCTGCAGGGGCTGAGGGACAGCACTGAGCAGAGGTGGCATGTTGGCCAAACTGTTTCTTGTATCTTGTCCTGCTAGATAAAGTCACATGCGGTTGTGTTCCTGTCGTGCTAGGAGTCTGAGCGTCTAGAGCTCATGAATGCTGAGCTGAAGGCCCAGATAGAAGAGCTGAAACAGGAGAGGCAGCAGCTCATCCTGATGCTGAACCGGCACCGTCCCACCTGCATCGTGCGGACAGACAGCATCAAGACGCCTGAGAGCGAAGCCAACCCTCTGCTGGAGCAGCTAGAGAAGAAGTGAAGGTGGCACAGGGCCAGGAGGAGGAGACAGTGGCACAGGGTCTTCCAGGGTCTCTAATGTATGTACTGTATGAAGAACTGTGCAGCCAGGCCTGGTGTAGCCAGGACCCAGCGAGCTTCCTTGGGAACTATGGACCAAACTTGGGAACAGAGAAGATCAGGAACCTGCCAACCATGTACTCTGAGGCTGAACCTGGGAGCAGGGCTGGTGGTGCCAGTGAGGGCAACCTCCCTGTGACACCTCATCACAGCCCTTCAGCCTGCGCTCAGCCCTGGGAGCCACGGAGCCTCGGCGTGTCCTGCAGGGGCTGCAGGCTGAGGCGTGGCAGCTGTGCAGTGCCCAGCAGCACCCTGCCCAGAGGCTGCTGCTGCTCCTGGCACAGGCTCCCGAGGAAAACCCAAACCCAAGAACCACAAACACTTGATGCAGCCCCATCTGGTGGGCAGGCCTGTCGGGGCTCGGTGGCGCAGGCGCCCCCCACAAGCACACTCAGTATAATGTTTACAGCCCAGCTGTCCGTGTCGGCCGTGCTTTTGAATGCACATTTTTACACTTTTTTAAAGTATTTTTTACAAAGGTTTTTATACAGTGATCTCTATATGGATTTATATAATCACTAGATGTGATCCCATAGAAATGTATGTTATAATGGTCTGTTTGTTACAAACACATATGCCACAGTTATCTCCATTGTGTTACTTGTCTGGTGGCATCCAGGGGGTCCAAGCTGCCCTCTGCAGTGGTGTCGCTGCCCTCTCCATCCATGTATGTCCTTCATAATACTCAGTTCTGTATCTCTCAGTAAATGTTACCCTTGCGTATGCTGTCCTCCTGTAGCTCTGTTTGGGTCAGCCCTGTGGCAGCATCTGCCAGGGCTGAACAGGCCAGATGTGTTCCTGGCTGAGTGGCACAGTGGAGCAGATCCCAGAGCTGGTTTGGGTGGTTGTGTTAGCAGCTGTGGGCCAGGAGACTTCACCCTAGAAAGCTGGGAACCTTGGAGGCAGCTCTGACTATTGTCAAGCAAGAAGTAGCTCAGTACTGCACCAAAGAGGATAGGCAGGCGTTGCTTGCCACTTGGAAGGGCAGAGGGGGGGACCATGTCATCCTTAACTGGTCCTTTGTGTTTCAGTCCCAAATACAGCAGTTTGAACTCATTTCAGGGATGAGAAGGAGACAGGGGAGCTATCACGATGTCCTTGTGCTGGTGATCCCTTTATGTGCCTTTGTGCTTCCTTCTGCCCAGACTGTGCAGTTCATGGCTCAGATCTGACCTATTCCTCAGCTGGTGTCAGGAGCCAATCTTCATTCTTTGAAAAATGTGATACCTCTGCCTTTTTTCAAGCTCTGCTGAAAGGATGCAGAGCATATGCTGGGCCTCCTTATCTTTTCTCTTTATTTCCCTCTGAAAAGTGTACATGGTAATAAATTCCCTCTTTAGTGGTCAGTGGGAGCTCCCTGTGGATACCAGATGATCCAGGCATCTTGTCCTCCACTCAAGAGACCTCTCACTCAGCTGCTACATCGCTTCCAGCAGCACTGGCAGTGCTGTGGGTGCATGCAATGGTCTTTCTCTGGTGAATAGCCACATTGCAGTAAAAATTTCTTCTATGAAAACAGCCGGCTTGGAAGAGAAATAAAATGTGCCCTTTGAAACCCAGCATGCTAGAAGCAGCTAGCAAAGGTAGCAGCAAAAGAGTGATGTATCTACATCAGTTTAATGCTCAGCTATTCCAGCTAAGGCTGGGGCAGGAGCTGAATCCTAGCAATGCCCAGGGGTTGGAATGAGATTATCTTTAAGGTCCTTCCTAACCCAATGCACTCCCTGATTCTGTCACCAAAACAACCCTCTGCTCCATCCAGTTGGTACCGAGGTGTTTGACTGAACTCAAAGTTCAGGGCATTTCTGTGTCAGGTGCCTTGGTTGGGCTGTAACCCAATAAAGTTAAAGCAGAGGGTTTGGGCCATTCCCCCTTTATGCCACAGCCTATGACTGTTGAATGGAAAAGGTTCATCTCTGTGCAGTGTGCTATACTGCAAACCCCTCCTGGTTCCTGTAGGAGACAGGCTATTTGATGTTCTTTGCTCTGGTAGCGTTTGTCCTCTTAAAAGCCAGCTCCCACCTTCTCAGAATTAAAAGTTTTGCTATGGGACAGATGGTCCACTGGACAGGCTTGTGCATTACAGTGACATCTCCTGGGCATGGGCAGGAGCAGAGGGCACATGCCAGGCACAGCCTGTGTTGCTGCGTGCCAGAACATGCTCCCAAACCTATAATGCAATGGTTCTGCCTGTGGCGGTGTCCTTGCACTTGGATCCACTTCATGCACGGACTGGTAATGTGGATTTGCTTGGAAAAGTCACCTGACACTTCTCGAAGGCCAGGAAGCCACCTCCTGGCCATCCCACACCACCCGTTAGGGGCACTGTGGACCGCTACTGGAGCGGAGCTGGAGGGATCTCGTACTTCTGGGACAGGGCTTGGTGCCGGAGCCGATAGCCTGGTAGTTGTGGGGCTGTTGCCAGCTCCACGTCCCCGATCTCCGTGGGGCTGCATCCTTCATCCTTGGGGGGGCACACACACGCACGCACGGATCCCTCCCGTGGATGGCTGCACGGGTTGCAGAGCCGCAGTTGCTGGCCCTGGGCGCAGTCGCTGCTGGCACACAGCTGCTGGCACACACAGAGCTCTGGTCTGGCTCGCTGGCTGCTCCAGCCTGAGGCTCTCCCGCGCTCA
>VXBQ01014490.1:767613-795033 GCA_013400175.1 Phainopepla nitens | reverse complement strand
CGGGCCCGGAGCGCGTCCGCAGCAACGGGCAGCGGGCTGGAGCACCTCTTCTCGGAGAAAAGGCAGCGAGAGCTGGGGCTGCTCAGCCAGGAGAAAAGGAGGCTCTGGGGGGGACCTCAGAGCACCTTTCCAGTACCTAAAGGTCTCTGGGTAAGCTGGAAGGGACATTTTACCAGGGCTTGTGGTGATAGGACAAGGAACAATAGTTTTAAACTGAAAGAGGATTTGGATTGTATATAAGAACCTTTTAAAACGAGGGGGTGAGGCACTGGAACAGGTTGTCCAGGGAAGTGAGGAATGCCCCCATCCCTGGAAGGCTTCATGGTTGGATAGGGCTCTGAGCAAGCCGGTCTAGTGCAAGGAGTCCCTGTGCATGGCAGGGGCCTGAAACAAGGTAACCTTTAAAGATCCCATTCAGTTCAAACTCTTCTGTCATTCTATGGTTCATCCATAGAATGGATGCCATCCCATGGTTCCATCAGATGGTTCTTTTTAAAGATGTGAGCCCACTTGGCAACACTAGTGCTTTCTGGACATTTCACCTGCAGGCTTCTCTGCTTCTGAGATATCTGAGGTAGTTTAACAACCAGGACCACCAGCAGGAATTTCCAGGGTGCCAGCAAGCCTCCTCCAGAACACGCCCATCTTCTGTTTTGTGAGATCCATTCAGGTCATAACTCTTCTGCTCCTTCTCACACTCACTAGTAGTTCAGGCCAGAGCTCTCCCCAGAGTGATGTGGTACCATAATTTTCCTGAATCCCAGGCTGGTGAGCCACATTATTTTTCAATTGTTTAGATGCTTGTAACAGCTCTCCGGTGCCCTTCACATACTACCCCAGTTCCCTCTGCAAAGCCACCCTTTCCTCTTCACTCCTAAGGAAAGGTAGGTACCACTTTGCCCAGAATCACCAGGCCAGAGGCAAGGGAGCAGAAATGGGCTGGGAGTCCAGCTACCGTAGTTTGCTGTGAGTGCTCTACACTACATGCCTGACTCTCTTCTTCTTGCTGGACCTCTGACAAGTGTTAGGGCCCATGTACAGCGAGAACTCTGTTTCCCCAGAAGTGTCTTGCCAGCTCCTCACCCCTCTCTCCTGCAATCAGCTCATCCTGAAGAGGTTGAGCAGGCCATGGTGCTCCCAAAGCTTCATTGTGGCCCTCTTCCTTTCCTCCTCATCCTCTCCCAACACACTGCCCCCATCCCCTTGTAGGCAAGGTATGTGTGCAGTCCTGGAGACAGGGGCATCCAGCCCCTCCCTCCCTTGGCTTGCAGCAGAGGATGCTGGGGGGTCATTACTTTGCAGTTTTCACAGTATTGTTCTCACTTTTTTTATGAAAAATTGCCTTCTCTGCCCTTCTTGTCAGCAGCTGAGGGCGACTCCGTAACCTTGTGGTAAATGGTATTAACTAACCTTTGCCAGTGACCTGTCTCTCTTGTTTCATTTTGAGCCAAGGGCAACAGGTATTCATTTGTCTTTGTCCTTATTGGTTCTTCTACTCAACTTGCTGGAAAACAAACCCCAAAAATCCCCAGCCTTGATATTTACCAAGAGTCACGGAAACTGCTTTGATTACCATGGGTACCAGACTCTGCTGAGCACTGCTGGCACCAGCACGGCCCATGGCTGGGAGCAGGACCAGAGCCAGGGAACACTGTGCTGCCAGGATGCTCACAGAGAAATGAGAAAATCCAACTGCTGATTCCCTGATCCTGGAAGCATCACCTGGCTCCCCATGGCTTTGCACTCTTTTTGCTTATTTGTGATCACTGGTTGCTGGTGATTGACCTGGGGGGGCAGGATGGTGGGAGTCAGGCACAAGCAAAGGGCATGGGTCCGTGTGCATCCCGTGCTCACATGGAGGCATCACGCTCCTGCTGGGCTCAGGAAACTGCTCTGAGAGCTGGGTGGGTCACTTGTCCCTGGTTAGGGGCATGAGTCTCCCCACACCATGCAGCTGGTGGGGTGGCAAGGGTCATCTCCCAGGTGGGTGACGGAGGCAGGCAGGGCAGCTGCTGCCACAGGTGTAGCCAGCCCCGTGGGCAGGGAGCTCGCTGTCAGCAGCTCTGTCACCAGCACTTTCCATATGAGGAAAAGATCTTTCCCTGCAGCCAGGAGGTCTTGCTGGTCAGGGCCACCAGAAAGGGCTGGCACCCATGACATCATGGCTGGAGTTTGCGTTTTCTCTGCATCTGAATCCCCAGGAGCAGAAGCCTTGGGAGCACCTGTCAGCTCAGGCTGACTCCTCCACTGCAACTGAGTTTTAATTCCAGGCACAGTCAGTGCCAATGATGCTTCCCCAAGCCTGAGTGCCTGTGACAGCCTCAGTGGCTCTGCCTGCATGCACTGCCCAGCACAGACATTTCAGCTCCTCACCACACACCTGGGGAAAAGGTGGTGAAGGAACTGGTGCTGAGGCTGGCAGGGAGACAAAGAGCAGCTTACAAAGGCCAGAACCAGGCTTTGCAGCCCGTGCATCACCTGGGGCTGAGTTTGGGCTAAAGATGCAGTGTGTGGGTGTGGGATGAGAGAGCCTAAGGATGCTGAGCCTTTGGTTTTGTCTGTCAGGGTGAGCAAGAAGTTATTCCCAATTAGCTAAATTTAGGGGCTAATTTGGTGGTGAAAAACCCTCCTTCAGATGCCTTGCTGCAGAGTTAAAGCACGTTTTCTTTGATTTGGCTTTTTTAAGTGGAGTGACCAACTCAAGTAGGCTGCAGCTCGCTTGGTAGAGCAGGCAGTGGTATGTGCTGATAATTTCTTTGTGAGCAAAGCCTACCTGGGGCATAGGGAGTGAGCCCAGTTGTACTAGGATGGCTTTAATGCTGATTAAGAACATCTGCCAAGGGATTTATTGAACTTCAGTCGCTTCCAAGAATTGAGGAAGGACTTTCCTCCCTCCAGTCCTGTGTCCTGCTGTGCTTGTGCAGTGTCAGTGGGGTGCCATGGGATTGGAGAAAGGTTAGGCCCTGTGGAGAAGGAAAAGCTTTTGCTGCTCAAGGCAGGAGGTAGGTCACTGTGGGTAAGACTGACAGCTCTGCATCCCTGTCTAGTTCAAGGGACTCTGCTAGACAGAAAGGCCCTGTGTTAGCAAGGTGATGGACTTTTCCAGCTGGCTCCCAGCATTGCAGCCTGGAGCTCCCAGGAAATAGCAGCATGAAGCTACCTACTTCCAGAAGCCCACATGGGTTTCAGCAAAAGCAGAGTTTGGGTCTGTTTGATAAAAGGGTTTCACTGCAGCCTGTCACGTCTCGAATGAAGCTTCAGGAACAGGATCGTTTGCCAGTAACCACCACCTTGTGCTGATGTTATCTAGTTTCTGCAGAATGAACTTGCTGAGTTGTCATCTGTGACACCGTCAGGGGAAGTCCTGACTCCTGACACTGCAGTTCCTGCCTCTGCTTTGCCATGGCCCCAATTCCAGCAGCATCATCTGGGCTGGTTGGATTTGCTGGGTGGGTGCCTGCTTGTGCTGAAATGTCATGGGGTTGTCAGAAAGAACCGGGCAGCAAGGCTGTGCTGCAGGTCTGCGGGCTCCCGAGGCCAATGGAGCCACTACCAGGCTAACATGTAGTTTCTGGCTGAGGATAAAATGGCTACTGACAGCTCATCTCAAGGTGGTGCTGAATGCTTGGTGACCAGACAAGCAGCAAGAGGGGGTTTGCACTAGAGCTGACGTGTGGGTATTGGCAAGTGCCTCTCAGTATGTGGGCTACTGACTTCTGTGACAGAGGCAAACTCCGTGGGTGCCAAGCAGAGGCACTGCTGCATTTTGCAGGTGTTTGCCAAGTGAGGCATCCTGTTTCTTCTGTGCAGACCTTCCCTGGAGGCAGTGACCTGATTCACTCTCTAGCTCCAGACAGCAGGTAAGGGATGATTTGCTTTGGTAGTCAGGTGCTGGTGCGTGCTGGCACTGCTGTATGACTGGGCAGCACGATGGCAGCCCATGCAGCCAGCGTAACAGGCTGGCAAAGCCAAACTCACCGGTCCAAACAAACCCCCTCAGCTGCAGGTGCAAGGTGGTCTGTGTCTGCAAAGTGGATGCAGGCACCTGTTCTTCTGTCTCTTGAATACCTGCAGGTTGCTGGATCACGTGCTCAAGTTTTAGGAGCAATGCAAGCAGCCAATGTACCCTGTGTGACATGGAGCCTCGTTCAGGCAGGCCTTTGGAGCAGCACATTTCTTCATCTGACAGCAACCATCTGCTGTGGCTGCAAGGTCCCACACTGCTCGGCAGCTGAGTTTGCGTGCTGGGGCAGCAGCACCTCTGCATTTCTCCCAGCCACGCTCTGGAGTGTGCCTAAGTGCCAGCTGGCACCCGGGTGGTTTAGATGTGAGTGCCAAAGGGTTCAAGGCTGTGCTCCAAATTCAAGACAGAGCTACCTGATGGGTCCCTCTCACTGTGCAGCAGTGGGGGAAGGAGGAAGACTGCATGAGGAATGGGATGAAGAAGAGTACATCCATCTTTTATAACTGTAATGCCATGGTAGATAATGGGAAGCTTCCCTGGGCTGCTGTGCTTGCTTCTGTCTTCCCTGCTGTGAAATCAGTAGGCATCCAAAGATGGCTGCTGACCTAAATTAGGGCTGCAGGAAAATTTCCCTAGGTAGGGACTAAAAGTCCCACTAGTTTAGAGTGGAAACTAGTGAAATGCCGTGTGATAGAGATGTGCAGAGCAATTCCTGGCTAAGAGATAAGTCTGTTCCTCTGCTCACCCCCTCACAAGATGTTCAAAGAAATGGAAAGACAACTCATTTCACACTGGTAAACTGACACACTTCTCACAGAGCCAGCAAACTGGTTTGTGCAGGTGGACAAGGTGCCCTGCTGGCCAACAGTTTCAGATGGCTCACAAAGGATCAGGTATTGATATGAAAAACAAGGATACCCAAAACTGAAGTAAAAGAGTTTGGCTTAAATAATATAAAAGATGGCATGATTCTTGGACATCTACTTTGGGGTTCAGGTAAAGAATGGTGGCAAGGAGTTTCTGTTTTCCTATCCCTTCTTTGGAACCAATTTTGGCATTATTAGTGACTCCAGGAGGACCAAGTCTTCAAGTTAGGGCCTTGCACCATCACTGCTGGCATGGCTTAGGGTGGAGCACCTCTCCCTTGTCCCACCTCCAAAGCACCATGAGGGATGAGGTGCCATGGGAGGCTGCAGGTCACTTGTGTCTGGGCACTGGTGTTGGCAGCCACGTACAAAGCTGTAGGAAAAGTAGCCATGTCCCAGGAGGCTGATTACAGAGCACCTCTCTCTTACCAAAAATGGAAAGCACAGGATTGATGATCATCTGAAACTGCTCCCTCCCCCCATCTGCTGCTCCAAGGCCCCTGGGGAAACTCAGGGGACTTTACAAGCCCTCTGAAATAGCCAGCACTAAGCAAGTCCTCTCTTGGTGTTTGGGCGTTTCACCATGGGCCTCCTGCATTGCGTTTCTCTCAAAAAGGCATTGAAGAGCCCTGGCTGGGGGCTCTGGGGGATGGACCAGGTTTGGGTCAGGGGCTCAGCCCAGCTACTGCCTCCCTCAGCAGCCTGCTCTGGGACTCTGGGTTGTCTCCCAGAGAGCTGGCAGCAGGTGAGAGCTGTGTGTGCCAGGGTGCAACCGCACGTGCCCGTGCACCGTCCAGGCTGACGGGCTCATACCCGTTGGTGTGTTTTGGTAACTCTGCCAAGCTGGTTCTGCCATTCAGCGCTGCTTCTTGCACAGGCACCAAGTGTACCTTCTGCACAGCTCCCCTGTCCCCTCCCTCACAGGCACTCTGCCCCACGCTGCCTGTCCTCCCCCGCGCTGCCTCTGACGCGCCGGGCTCCAGCGCCGCTCGTACAAGCAGCACACACGCCTGGGCACAAGCTCGCTGCGTGTGAGCCCCTCGGCGCAGCTGCTCGTGCTCAACACCTCCTCCGGTCGTGCTGCGTGAGCTGGAGGATTTGGGAAGCTCTTGTTCCTACCAAATGGGGTGGAGAGAAGGGAAAACCGGTGTGCGCACCCCCGTAATCCAAAAGTGAAGCAGATCCCATTGGGGCGGAAGTACAGCGGTAGCATGAGTGCTGTTCACAGCCGTCTCCTGCTGAGGTGGGTGTCTCACAGTCTGTCTGCAAGAACATGCCCTAAAATAAGCTGTACTCAATCCCTGGGAGTCTTGAACATGTTTTGTGGTGATGAGTGGTACTGAAGGACACTTTCCTGTGAATGGAGTCATGAAGCAGCAACGTAATACACTCAAGAGTCATGTATTAAGAGACACCGTCCACCCCCATGCCATGGATCGTGGCTTCAAACAAAGCCCTGTGAACCTCAAATCCTCCATCAGGCATTGTTCATCCCCTGGGAGCACAATTTTTGCTGCTTGGTTGTTGCAGTTGGATTCACTGCAGCAGCAGCAGCAGAGTCCCAGGGTTGAGTCCTGCTGCCACCGTGGCCGGGCTGAACAGCCACATGTGCCTCTCCTGCTCTTGCATCGCCTGGAGATGCGCACACTGGGAAGCACAAAGGAAGCTGGGGCCATGACCCCTTGCCATCACCAGTAAGTCTACCCCTGGGTGGATCAGCCCTTCTGGTTAAACGGGTCACTGCCCTTCCTCTTTGGGCCTTCCCCGTCGTCACCGAACGAGACTGCCACCGAGATGAGTCAAACCGTCAGACAACATCTGCACACGCCGTCCATGCGCTTGGATAGTTCACCTGGTGGGCTCAGCCCGGGCAGCGGAAGCAAAGAAACCCTGGCTGGCTGGGGGGCGTCTGGGAGCTGAACCTCTTCAGTGTCCCAAGCACAGCTGGGTGATCTGGTTCATTTCTGACCGATCCCAGAAGGTAGGCAGGGCCTGTGAAAACAGCAGTGAGAGGAAGTTTGGCCTTGAATGGATGCACTCTGCCAGGGTTTGAGATCTGCCGACCTGGAGACTCTTGTAAATGTACATCTGAGTACTCACTCATGAGCTGCCAAGTCCTTGCCAGGATCAGATTAGAGTTGCTCAACTAAATACACAACCAATTGATCTGTACAGGACAGGAGAAGGAGAATGTGGTTCATCCCTTCAAAATAGCCTGGGGTGAACTCTAATAATCGGTGTCTTGAGAGTGAAACTCCTGTGTGTGCAGGAGATCTGACTCTGCCAACCTCCTGTCAACCCTTTAGCTCTAGCCAGGCTTGCTCTTCCTCTCCAGTGGACCCCATCCACCTGATGTCAGTGTCCATATCTGGAAAGCTAGCACATTTGGCATTTTCTTCCTACAGTTTCTTTCTTTTAAAATACAGACCAAAAAATGCATTACTAATGACATTAAAAAAAAAAAACACATGAAAGTGGCAAAGCCAAGTACCGAAGACCTAGAAATTGCCAGAAATGGGTTTGCCTGGGCAGCCTAGCTTTAGCTGTCTTGTGCAAATGATCACTTCCTACATTTTGCCTGGATTGCCACCTCTTCAGCACCCAGGCTGGACCTTGGCTGGAGGGAGCAATAAGCTGGACAGCTAGGCTGCCTCCTTTCTTAGCAGGGCTGAGAAACTCCAGTCAAGCTGGTGAAGCAAGAGACTGCAGAAAGAGCTTCATCTGGGTTCTCCTGGGTTCTCCTGGGTAGACAGCTGATGCCTCCCTGGAGAGCTGGGTTTGTGTCTACCCCTGCCTTGAAGTTACTCTGTGAGCTGGTGAGCCACATAAGCAAGAGCTTTCACAGGAGCAGCCACGTCTTCCTCCTTTCCCAAGCTGCTTTACAGAAGTGCTAAAGATTTGCAGATGCAGCCACAGACATCAGGATATGGGATTTGACTAAACTAAGTGCTATATAGTGCCAAAACCATCAAAAATTTAGATCCTAGTTGGTTCAAAATGTGTATCCAAAATGAATGAATACTTATGACTTAAATCTCTTTTGTCTCTTATTTTGCACCTGTTAAATAGGTATAACTCCATCCCCTCATCCCCAGCTCCAGACCTGAAAAGGTGGCTGAGAAAACAGCTTCATCAATAACCCTGAAGCACTCACTCAGTGCTGAAGTGATGAGTATCAGACAGAGTCTGTGAGGAAATGGAAAAGCAGGATGTTTGTGCTCACTGACTGCAGGACAAGATGAAGGTAACACAGCCATCCCTGGGAATAAACCCTAGTGGAACATGCAGCTACAGAACACAGAAAGTTACACAGCATGAGGCTGTAAGTGCAGTGTGCTTTAGGGATTTAATTATGGGATTTCCATAATTTTGAGTGCTTGGCTTACAGCCTTTGTCATTTATCAGACATTCTGAGTGTAAAGTACCTGTTTCCTGTACGTTGGCTGGTTGCACCCAGTAAGGACTGAAAGTGTTGGTGTTTGCTCTGTGCCAAGTGGCATAAATTTGGTGGGACTGCTTCAGCTCTCCTGGCACAGCCTCACTCTCACACTCAGCTCAGTCAAGATGAAATAGCCCTGGTGACAGAGACTGGGGAAGCTGCACACCTTGCAGACAGGACAACACGTGCTGGCAGAGCAGGACATGGCAGAAGCATCTGGTAGAGAGCAGGGACTTTGTTCAACATAGCCATTCCATTAACATCTCTTCTCAGCACTGATTTCTATGCAAAAGTCTTCAAACTCTTGTGAGGAATTATAAACAAGTGCTGCAATTATCCAAATATTGTAAGAAATAATTTGCATAAAATGCTACATGTGAAGCAGAAACTTCAACCTCGGTGGTTTACAGGAGGCTGAAGTTGGTAACTGCTCTAGGCTGGATTTTTAAATAGCACTATGCACTGAATGGCTGTGCAAATGAGAGGAGTGAGGTGGATGGGCTGAGATGCTGTTTTGAATGTTGCTGTCATAGGCCTGCTGCAGGCAAGAGCTCTGGAGCAGCAGGTTTACAAGGAAACTCTAGCACCCACCTGTGCTGAGGAAGCTGGTTGCAAAAGTGGGACATAGGCAAAGAGGCTTTGAAGCTGATTGAAAAATACCCCATGTGCTCTCTTTCTTGGTTCTGTGGAACCCATCCTAGTAGCGCTTTTTTTTTTGTGGTTTTTTTTCTTTATTTTTTCCTTATTTAAACCCTGGAACATAACTCATAAGCCATCCCACAGAGGCAGGATTCAACCTCGACTTCTTTTGAGAGAGGTTTCTTCCCAGCCACTTCATATAAAGGGGCTTGAATAACTTTCCTAAATTGCCCATCCCAAGGTCTTCCTAACCTCATTTTGCTTCGAACGTCAGACCTCCACCTTTCCTGCTGCATTTGGAGCCTGTTGCTTCTTACCCTGCTTTGGCTGCACAGAAACCAGCTGACCACCCTTTCCATTGCAACATATGAAAGACTGTTCCTTCCTCACCACCCACTTCCCACCCCCAAGACTTCTCTTTTGTAGGCTAAATGGGCCCAACTTCTTCACTCCTTTCTCTTAGTGCAATATTTCTGTGTGTTTATCCTTTGTATTGTTTTCTTCCAGACTCCTTCACTTCATGGCCTGGGATTCTGAGAGGGTCCTGCACAGGCAGCACAAGGCAGTCATCTCCTCTGCCTTGCCCCAGAACCCCAAGTCAATACCTGACCCCTCTGCTGCTGGCACAGCTTCAGTTTTTAGTGCTCTGCAACCCCTGGATTTTTCCCTGCTATTCTGCTGCCCCATCAGTTATTCCCCAGATCTTCGACCTGCAGCTTGCTTTGCTTTACATTTGAATTTGTTCTTGCTGAACTGCATCTTGCGGCTTTCAAACCATTTCTCTTAAGTTGATATCACACTAAGCCCAGGCTCCAGAGTCCCTGCAGCCACTCTGTCCTGGGAGAACAAGACTCCCTTCAGCATTGCCTGCTGTAATTTACAAGGGACAAGTCCAGGACTGGTTGGTCCTGCCCTTGCCCTAAAACCCTCTGGAATCATCCTTTCTCCATCAAGTTGCTGGTGTGGCAGTAGCCTAGCACTGGTGAGTTTTTCCAGCGCCACTGACAGTGATTTCACAGCTCCTGTGATTAAGATCAGAGGAAACTAAATGATCCCAGAGAGAAAGTCAGGGAATGTTATTCACAGTGTAAATTTAGTCACCTAAATCAAGCACAGAGATGAGGAGACTGACTCCTGAAGCTCCTCCTCATAGGGGAGGGGGGCCTGGGCAGGGGCAGCAGGAAATCAGCTCCCCATGTTGTGCCTGCAGCAGGTGCCCAGGTCAGTTCCCACAAAGCTGTGAGCAGATGCTGGTGGAGCCATACAGGTGGTTTCTGCTGCTCTGGGTTGGGGGATCACTGACCAGAGAAATGGCAGGGGGCTTTCACTGCCTATGAGGATCCAGCCCAGCCCAGAGAAACATTGCAAAGGCTCTGCCCATCCTCCCACCAGGAGACACTTGTCTCACTTTCAGATGATGCTCATAAGTGGCAGGAATTCATTAACATCATGGCCAGCTCAAGGGAAAAGAGTGTATTTGGACAAGGCAGGAAAAGGGATGTTCTCCTAGTCCTGCTCAGGAAGACCAAGTCTCCAAACCCTCTCCCATGCTGTTGCTCTCTCCTGAGGTATCTTCATCAGCTGTAAATAAAAGCCCAGCTCTGGGCAAACCAAGGTGCACTCAAAACCTTTGGTCCTCCTGTGGATCAAAGAACAGCCTTTGCCACAGCCACATTCTGGACTCACTGTCCAGCTCCTGCCAGGACACTCAGCTTCCCTCACCACCTTCTGCCAACAGCCCCAGCACCTTCCCAACTGCCTCCCAGATGCTGGCCCTGCTAGGTACAAAAGGACGGAGTTCAGCTCATTTGTCCAATAATGGAACAAGGATATTTTTCTCTGAGGAAGGAGCTCCCTCCATCCAGCAGCCCGCAGAGCAGGACAGGCCAGGCAGTCTCTGAGGGCTGCTCAGCAGCAGAGGAGTGTGGTTTCCTCGGGAAAGTGGGAATCCAGCAGTGTGCTTCCTGGAAAGGAAGTGCCACACAGGGTTGCAGAGTTCAGAGGAAGTGTAGCGCTGCAGCAAGCTAATGGATCCTTCAAAGGTTGTGCTGCTAGCCAGTGCCTTGGGAGGCCTGAACTCAACACCTCCCACCTCACTGATGCCTTTGGCTACTCCATTTCTGGAGCCAGCTGCACCAGAAGAGCCCTGGGTGCTACAGGGGGGCTGCACTTCCAGGAAATTGGGTTCCTCAGTGTGGGTCGTGCCAAGCAAGCCCTTGCAGCCAGGTTAAAAAGTGTGACGGATCCTAGCATTTCCATATAGCACACCAGGAGGAAAAATGCACTCAATGCTGTAAAATGGTCAGATAAAAGGGCTAAAAGTAGAACACCAGTGCCACAGGATGTTTCTAAAGAGGGAAATGGGTTAAAATGGAGTAGTTTTGCTACTGGAGCCTTCAGGAGATTTCCCTGAGCTGCCCAGCCTGTAGCCAGCCCCACACAGTTCTTGGTTTTGGCCATATTTGCTCCTATGTTGGCTCCATGAGTGGCAAGGATGGAAAGAAATGCTAGCAGTGCCCATGCAAGTCTGCACTGTGTTCCAAGCACGTGCTTCCCTGCAAGTGTGTTTTCTGTGCTGCAATACAGAAATTATTTCCAATACTCTTTCCCAAATGATGACTGCATGTCAAGTGCCGTTACCTATGTCCTGCTGCTGAGACTTGCTGGCTGTTCCTGCCTGAGGCAGGAGAAACTCAACCAAAAGACCCACAGGCAACAAAAACCAGTAAGCTGGGAACTGGGAATTGCTGTTTTCCACAGGAGTGGGTTACTATGGATGGGTTCATGCCTGTTTCTAGATCTGCTCCTTATTACACATGCAAGAATTTAGCAGCTCCAAAGTCGTGTGCTCCTGTCTGTGGATGGAGAGCCTGTTGGAATGTAGCCCTGGCTCACCCTGCTGGATCTGGTGACATGAGCAGATCAGAAAGCAAATGGTCCCTGCTTTGACCCTTCCTACTCCTGCACTGTCACCTCCAGAGCCAGTAGCATGGGGTACTCTGAGGGTACCCCTGAAGCACTGCTGTCCTAGGGACTCATTGCACATCTTTAGCCTTCTGAGGCTCGTACTAAGGATAGAAGTAGTCTCAGAGAGCACAGAATGGGGGACAAAGAAGGGGATCCAAAGCAGCTTCTGCTTGCTGCTCTCTGCATGGGCTGATCCATAAATTCTTATATTTACAGCACTTTGTCTGCCAGGGCTGGTATTCCCTTATGGTGACATACTAATGGATGTTTTAAACTGCTAAATATCTTTGCTTTATAGAAAATACTAGTCCTACCCAACCCAGCCCAAATGTTCTGTGATCCTGAGCCTTTCTTCTTGAGTGGGACTGGTGCTTCATGCTGCCCACATGAACCAGCTGCACCAGCAGTGTTTATGTGGCACCTGCTGAGGGGACCCGTCCCCNGAGATGTGTGGCTGCTTGGGAATTTCCTCAGCTGCCTTGGGGTGACTGAAGTTGCCTGGGGCCGGACTGACCTGCCTGCATAGGGCTGCCATGGGACACAGTGGCCCTGGAATTTCTGGGGCTCCCAGTGTCACCTCCTCCGCACTGCCCTCCTTTGAGGGTCCAAGTTTCACAGCCAGAGTTGGGGCTTTTCTTCCTTTCCATCTCTGCTGTTTGTCTCAGAGAAAACCCATCGCGTTGTTTCTCAACTGCCTGAAGGTGTTTTTCGGGGGTTTTTCAGGCTATTTTGAAGCTCATTTTTCCCAGATGTGCTTTTTCTTCTTCTTTTTTTTTTTTTCCTTTTTTGATTGGTTTTTAAAAAAGTTTTTCTTCTTCTGTAAGTTTTCTTCTTTGCCTTAAAGTTTCCGGCCACGTGACTTTCAGCTTGCATCCCTGAGCTTCTGAGAAACCACAGGAGCTGAGACCTAAAGGGAAGGTGCAGAGGCTCTGAGAGGAGAGGCAGCGAAAGTGTCGGAGTGCTGGGCAGGAGGACAGAGTGCTTCTGTGACGGGTGACAGCAGGGAGCCAAGGGCCACATCAGAGGTGAAGAGGTGACAGAGGAGAGGCAGAGAAGCAAGACAGAAAGCAGGCACACCAAGAGCACAAAGGAAGCTGAAGAGACCCTGGGGTCCAGAAACAGCAGCCATGCCCCACAGCTCCGACAGCAGTGATTCCAGCAGCTTCAGCCAGTCTCCCCCTCCCAGCAAGCAGGTAAAGCAGGGGCCCTTCCCCAGCTCTCCCCAGCTATTTCAGGGTGGGCCACGGGTGGGCAGGAAGTAGGGTGGCACACACTGTCGGAGTTTTCACAGTGCAATATGGCAGAGCTTTCTAAGAATGGCTGTGGGGAGAGAGATGCAGGGCTCAGCCAAGGGCCCTGGCAAAAGCTCCAGCCTGGGCTGGGTATGGGCAGAGAGAGATGACCTGGTCACCTGGGGCTATACCAGGGGCAGCTGGGGAGCCAGGACCCCCAGGCTTGGTGGATCCTGTGATACCAGGCAGGCAGGAAGCTTTGGCATGACTTGGTGCTCTGGAGAGGAGCCTGAGCAGGCACCTCCTGGCTGTGGATGGCCCAGGGTGGCTCAGGGGCAACCTGCCTGCTTCCTGCTTCTGTGGACAGCACCCGGGACCCAGAAAAGCCCTGCTGCTTTGGATCTGCTTTCTTTACTGTTCAGCCTCAGCAGTTTTTTCATGTCAGTGATGCTTCACAGAGGGATTTTATTTTGTTGCATGGCATACCTTAATGGTAGGTCTTTTGCTGGCAGATACAGACACAAGTCTGAGGTATTCTCACTGCCTTTTTTGGCTAAACTTTATTTTATCTGTCATTTGACATTTCTCTAGGGCTGGCAACAAGAGCAAGTGCCTGAGACTTTGCTCAGAAATCTCGGGGTTCATCAAGGCAGATGACTTTTGGCTTCCAAACAAGGATGGGAATGCATCCTGGCTTCCATCCTGGTAAAGACAGGGACAAAGCACAAGGTTTTCCAAAGGATAGGGACTGGACTTGATGCAGGATATGGGAGCTGCTATATCTGAGACATTTTCAGGGTATTGAAGGCAAGGATAAAACGGTTAAGTTCAAAGAAAAATATCCTGGGTTGGGGGAGGGGGGAGAGGATGTGGACAGATAGATGGGCTGGGAAGATAACTTTTGTGGCTGAGTTTTGTAGTCTTGTGGAGAAGCAGTGGTGTGAATGTTAGAGTCCACAAGAGGGGTAGTGCAATATGAAAACAGAAGATGAAAGTCTGTGTGACAGTTGCAACTGTCAGAAGGCAGCAGAAGGACCAGATCTCAGCAGAGAATGGCTGGTGCATGAAGCTCATGACATGAAGCCTGGAGACCTCTGTTCTCCCCTGCCTAAGGGGATTGGAAGTGTTGCAGTCAGCACTGCAGGCATTGCTAACAGGGGACTCCAGAAAAGAGCAAGGACAGAGATCAGAGAGGTGGAGCAAATAAGATCTGTGTTTAAAACAAAAGCCTGTCTAGTTAAACAAAGCAGGGGCCATGTTGTGTTGTGAGGGTCTGCTACCAAAAAAGCCTGAGGTAGAAGGGTGATGGAGAAGGGAGAGACCTACAGGGGTGAAAAGAGGAAAACACAGGCTGAATATCTGGAAAAATGGTATATCCAAGGGGCTTGAATGTCTGCAATGCCATTACCCTTCAGAGAGACAGGAAAGGAAAAGGTTTTCTGTACAAAAATTCAAACTGTCTTTTTTCCAGAGGGAGGTCCTTACTCTGGTCCATCAAACTATATCCCAGGCCAGTGTGTTGGTGGAGGGAGAGTGGTCATTTCCCAGCTGTGCTGGGATCCCCAAGGATGTCAGATGTGCCCCTCCTGGCAACAGGAGTACTAAAAGCATCACACATCTCCTGGGCTACAGCTTTATACCGGTGTGGAGAATCTGTCCTGTGCTTCAATGATGTTACCTGCTGTGTCCCTTTCCCAACTACTGCCCTGCAGGAGAAGGGTGAGGGAGAGAACTACCCAGTCATTTCCATGCCTTCTTTCCCTAGGACTCTTCTGATGACATGAGGAAAGTCCAGAGGAGGGAGAAGAATCGCATTGCTGCCCAGAAGAGCCGCCTGAGGCAGACCCAGAAAGCAGACACACTGCACTTGGTGAGCACTCCCACCCTCCCTCACCCCTGGTGCTGAGGACTCACAGGAGACAACGTGCTTTTCCCCCGGGACTTGGAGCAGATATGCTCAGTGGAGGCAGGACAGGAGAAGTGAGGCCAGGGCAGGATGTAGGAGTCAGCACTTGCAGTGGGAGCACACAGCCCAGGATGACTGCCACTGAAGCATTTAGTTTTGCAGCTAGTTTTGAATCCATCTTTATCTCTCAGTCTTTCATTACTGATTTCCTTTCTCAGCCTCTTCTGACTCTTTGAAAGCACAGTCTCACCTGGGTTGGCTCTCCCCAGGTTTGAGATTCATGCCACCACTTAGGCAGAGGTGCAGCAGCATCTTTTCTATGGGCATCCCCAACAGCTCTTCCTGGTGTGAAGAATTAGATATCTGCCTTTCAGGAGGGATGGTCACTTCTGGCTATGTGAGTTTGGGAAGGTGTATGTAGTCAGTGTTGGAGCATAAGGGCTGGGATGCTCTGCATTTTGCACATTGGTAAGTGCAGTGCCATGTATTTTGGGCCACTGGTGGGAAGGATGAAGAACATGCAGCCTGCAGTGGCCAGAAAGCATCTTTATCCCTGTGCAGGGCTTGACTGTCCTTTGAAAGGTGGTAGTTGAGCTCATGTTTGAAAAAAAATCCTTTGATTTAGCAGTCTCCCTATTCCCATTATTGGAAATAATTCTTGAGAATCCAGTTCTGAACCTTCCTCCTTACATAGTGCCCTTAGTCCATGGCTGGAGCTAGGTTTAAGACAGAGATTTCACTCTTTTCTCAGTAGCTGATGAACCTTCTTGAGCTGACATGGCTCTAGGCTGATTGCATTACATCAGCCAGCAGCAATGGCTCTGGGCCACTGTATCTGAGAGAGGTGAGAAAATACCCTTTCCTTGGGACCAGTGCTCTCTCCACAGTAATCCTAGATGTAGGTATGGGCTCCGAGCTTCCCCCAGGAAAACCCTGCCAAGCTGTGCACCAAGCAGGATTGGGCTGCTTTCCTTAGGAGCAGATAGAAAACCACTTTCTTATGAGATTACTACTGCTCAGCTAGCATTGACAGCACACAGTCCTTGCCTTCCCATTGGGATGGGGCAGTGGGGCTTAGTCCAGTTTGGATCCCGACAGGCAGATGGAAAAATGCAGGGGGGCAAGTAGATGGTGGATGGTAAATTTCTGCTAGTTTTTTTTCAGTTCCAGTGGACAGTGACCCCTTGCTGTTTCTGGGCTCATTTCCCTGAGCACTTTTTGCCTTTGGTCCATTCTGCATCAGGGACTTTGTTTTTCTGATGTGGTTCTTCACAGAAAAGCATGGCTCGTTTTGAGCTGTGGTGGTATGAAAGGAGCCACCAGCTCCATCTGCCCTAGGGTTTTGTAGCTTGTGTTTTGAGGGGAATGAGTCATGGGAAAGCTGGGACTCCTGGCCCCTGGGTGATTCCCTTCAGTTCCTGAGTTCAACACTCATGATTTCCAAACCATTTGGTCAAGCTCGAGAGATGCTGTTCGCTGTGTGAGCTCCTGCTGTGACAGCAGCTGTAATTGCTGGGTGCATTCCAACCTGTGCACGCAGTGGGCACCCTCAGGAATCAGCGTGGCAGCGGAGGGGCGAGCAGAAGGTTTGCTTTGCCAAGGTGGTGGTGCAGCTTTCCAGAGCCTCCATGTGCTGAGTCTTGCTTTAGCTCTCCCAGCTGAGTTCCCAATGCTCTGGTCCTGCCCAGGCTGCTGGCTCCGTGGTCAGCTGATGGCTGCAATGCTTCAGCCTGGAGCTGGTGGCACTTCAGCAGAATCAGAGGCAGCAAAGGCTTTGATGCTCTCGGTATTGTTGAGACAAGGCTGAGCATCATTTTTAACTGTTGTTATTCTCATTCATATCGGTATTAATTCAGTTCTTCTGAGGCCTTAGTTTCTCTTTTCCTCTGACTCAAGCGTCTCCTCTTCCTCACCACCGTGCTGCTGCTTTCCTCGGCTGCTAGCAGGAAGCAGTGAGTCTCTTCTTTCCAGGGCCATGACAGGTTTCCTGTGGCAGGTGGTTTTCTGGTTAAAGACGGCGGTTATTCAACGTGCTCTCCCCCGGGGGCTGGGCTGCCCGGGAAGCGCCGGAGATGTGTGTGTGCCTGAGAGGGAGCGAGAAAGCCTGGGCGGGAGCAAGCCGCAGTCAATTCTCGTAAGCCGGCGCCGGGGAGCGTGGCTGGGGCTGCCGGCATCGCACCCACACCCGGCCTGGCCAGCTGGGGGAGGAGGGTTTGCCCAGGCGTGGCTCTGTGATGAATTTACCAGAAATATATCATTCTGGAAATTTTGTGGGGCAGAGAGGTGAAGGATCACAGCGCTCATGTCCCTAACTCATTCCTGTGGGTCCCATGCTGAGGAAGCCCCTGTGGTTTTATCTCCTCAGGAGAGTGAAGACTTGGAGAGACAGAATGCTGCCCTGCGCCGGGAGATCAAGCAGCTGACAGAGGAAATGAAGCACTTCACCTCGATGCTGAGCTCCCATGAACCACTCTGCTCCATCCTGGCATCCCCTCCACCGCCTCCAGAAGTGCTTTATGCCACACACTCTTTTCACCAGCCCCACATTAGCTCCCCACGCTTCCAGCACTGAGCCAGCCAGCAGGACAGCAGCCTGCCGGCTCCACTGATGGCAAGAAGTAACTTTGTGGAGCTTGCTTTCCCATCCAAGGGAAGGAATTGGACAGACGGACATTCCTTCTTAAAGTATGTATTCTGAGTGATTTGCCTGACTTGCTCCCTGTGCAGAAATGGCAGAGCCACCATGAGGCATCTTTGGACAGTTTCCAGCTTGGATTCTGGAGGAAGGCAGTCACAAAAGGGCACCAACCCCTTTCTCTGGTCCTTGTCTGGGGAGACTCACAGGAGTGTGCAGCACTGGCAGCCTCCATAAGAGCAGCTGGCTGTGGCACGCAACAGCCAGACCTCTGGGAAGAGGAAAGGGAACAGAGGTGGAGGGGAAGGTTGGGGGCCACAGAGTTTCAGGGCAAAACTGGTTTATTTTTGTAAAATAAAGATTGAAAATGCTTAACTCTTTGTTTCCAAAATAGGATTTGAGTCACTTCTAAGGCCTGGCATGGTACAGCGAAGACACAGGCAGCAGGAGAGGAGAACTTGGAGCCCAGAAAACAGCCCTGCAGGCACAGGAGTCTAATCCAGAGCCAGCAACCAGAGCCCCACGTTTAGAAGGGGGGGCTATGCAACAGGCTGAGGAACAGGCTGAGGCCAGTTTGTGGGGTGATGAGGGAGGAGGGAAGGATAGGTCTCTTGCTGCAGGGCTGGACCTGGCTAATGAGTGTGACATGCCACTCATTATCACAGGTCTCCTCCCTGCTGACCCTCACAACTCCCTGCAACTGGTGGCTATGCCTCCACATGCTCCCCTTGCACGTGTGGAGGTGCACTGCCATGTTGTGTCAGCTCACAGGCAGGTCTTGGTGGGCTGGTGCACCCTTCAGTTTGGCCAGCAGCACAGATGGGAAGAAGCATCATGGCATGGAGGGAGCTGGCAGTGTTTTTCTGGAGTGCACGGGAGAAGCAGGACCTAGCAGGACACTTGCTCCAAGGAACCCTGCTAAGGCATGTAGCTACAGCCTACATCCTTTCCCCTTGCCCACCAGTCACAGCTCCACAAAAGGCTGCTGCACTACCTCATGCATTGAAACAGATGAAACCTGAAAAGTCAGAGAGGAGTAGATTAGTACTTCTGAGTCTGATTTACTGGAAACACAAGCCAGTCCATACAGGCAGTCTCTGCACCTTTCCCCACACCAGCCAGCAGCCCACTTATCAGCCCCACTCTATATACAAGGCTGAAGACCACCTGCCAGTGGTTCTGTTGCTAACAGTGGCTCAAGACTGCTGCCATCTTCAAGGAGCATCAGCTGCAATCTTTTCAGCATAGAGTACCACAAGCAGTGCTGCTGATGTAAGCTTTTAAATGAGGGAAAGAGACCAAATTTGTAAATATCCTTCTTGCAGGGACAGAGAAGCAGCCTATTTCCAAACGGATTTTGGTCCATCATCCTAGCCCTCAAGAGCAGTTGGGTAAAGTCTGTAATGTGCCGTGCTGTGCACATTTTCTCTCTCTGGTTCGCACTAGCGAGATGATAACTAAATACTGCCATGTCTCAGCAAGCTGTCCTCAGGATAGGTGCAGGTAGCACTGTGATTTCTCCTGCCATGGTCTGTTCAGAATTTTGTGAGCCTCCTGCCTCCAGTTTCTTTGGCAGCATGGGAAGCACCGTGCTCAGAGATGCCTGGTGTCAGCACATTGGCCTGGGTGTCACCACCCTACAAAAGCAGGGCTGAGGCAGTGGGTGATTGCACTGGCCCTCCCTGTGTGTATGGCTCTGGGATGAGGGAGGAGCACATTTAGGGAAGGACATAGGGAAGGACAGTGGTTATTCCAGTCGGGGAGCTGGGTTTCTGTATATATGACATGCAGAATATATCTACAGGAACAATTTCAGTGTGTCTTACATCACCCCTCTCTGCTAGATCTCACACCAATAAGCTTCACTCTAACCATTGGTTCAACAAACAGAGCTGCTGATTCCTTGCAGAGGCCATGCTTTGAGCCAGTCAGGCTCTTTCCAAAGTGCTTTTCTCTGGAATTTGTCCCTTTAAGCCTGAGAGAGACAACTGACTCCAGGTCTAGATGAGCTTGTCTTCACAAGCTCTGCTTCTGCTCCTTGAGCTTCTGGTCAATTTTTTTCCCAGATTTTTCCCTTTCAGTTTTGCTGTTCCTTAGGGTTCTGATGTTCCCATGCTTCTGAGTTTACAGTCACATTAAAAAGCTACTGCTCCCTTGACTGGGGTTTGCTGTGGAGGGCACTGCAGGCTCATGCTCTTCACTGGAGGATGCAACAGAGTCCCACTGAAGCTTGCAGTGTTGCATATAGTGAGAGATCTCCACCCTTGCTGCGACCTTTGTATTTTCTCATGGCTATAAAATGCTAAGCTTGGTTTTATCTGCAGATGGAGAAGGTCCTTCCATGATGCATATGTCACCTATGCCCACATAGATACGGAGCCAATATTTTTGCTGCAAAGCTGTCAAAGTCTAGATCCTTCAGGCTGGGTGGGGTTCTGTGTAATGCTCACAGAATTGTTAGACCCAGTCACTGGTAACGTCTCAGACATATTATTGCAACTCAGAATGAAAATAAGCAGCAAGCGGTAAGACTGGGAAACGGGTTTGCAACAACATCCTCTCCAAAACCTAAACAATATTCTTGGCATCATCAGTCGATGTGTCCTCCCTGTGCACGGCTGACTGTGAGCTGGAAGTGCTCCCACCGGTGTTGTGCTCAGCGTTCTGGCCAAACCAACACCGTTCTGGTGTCCTAGGAAACATATCTTCCAGTCTGAGTTGGCTCTGCTCTGGTCTTGTCCGCAAAAACCTGATCACAGAACATGATCTGCATGGTTCAAGCCGGTTTTGACCCCTGCTTTCTTCTGTGATTGTGAGGTATCAGGGAGATAGTCTCTCTTTGTTATAAAGAATGTTTCTCCTGGGAGAATGTCCTTATCACCTAAGCAGCAAAGGACAACATATCCTTTCTGCTCTTTCAAACAGTGTAGGGAAAAAAGATCTTTTCCTAAGGCTATTTGCAGAGCTGCACAAACTGCTTGTTCCAGCTGTGTGAGGAGATTCCTTCACTTCTGTACTGGGGCTGTCTCTTGCTTCTCTTTCCCAGGCTCCTGGCCTCTCCCAAGACTCGTCACACAACTACTTTTGATTTCTAAGTAGCCAAGTGCCAAGTAGCTGTCCACTGGCGTGGCCCTCCCTTGGCCACACCAGTGTTGTCCCTTGTTGTCCTCAAATGAGCCTAAACGAGGAGCAAGGTGCAGGGACGTGGCCAGGGTAATTACCGCCGATTGCTTTCGATTGTCTGCTCCTCCCAGCAACGCAATGCCTGTAATTTTCATTTCCTTGTCATCTGGTATTTCTCAAGTGTTGTGTGTGTTACCTGGCCACGCCCAGCCTTCGGGAGCACTGCGTTGCTGGCTGCTCCAAGGGAAGGTGATGCTTCTGGGCACACAGCTGGATGAACCGGGTGATGTCCGAGCCTGCGGAAGCCTGTCCGTGCCCCAGTAGGATATCAGCGCCCTTCTGCTGCGCTGGAGTTCCTCACTGAGAACTTCTCTCAAAGCAGTAGGTAAACGAGGGCTCGCAGGAGGCTGAGAGACTCTTTTCCAGCTGGGGAAGGCCAGACGGGAGAGAGAGAGCTCTGCCCTGCAAGCACAGCCCGCCGAACAGTGCTTGTGTGCTGGCCCCTGCTGGGCGAAGGCTGAGCGCTCCCAGCCGGCACCTGCGTTCCTCTGGCCAGAGCCACTTTGGCAAGAAATATCCTAAGCAGCTCTGCTGCCCATTTCGCTGTGGCTCCAAAGTATTTATGCACTTCTTTCACAAATCCCATCTCAGAATTCACTTCTGTTAGAGCTGCCAGCCTGCAAGAGGATAACCTCCTGCATGCTGAACCAAAGCAGCAGCCCGCAAAAGAGATCCTCTCTCTGCCTCTTGAATTGATCATAGCACACAAAACAGCACTAGTCATACAAAAATGCTCCCTGGATGCTAATACTTCAGCACATAGAGATCAAAGAAGATCAGGAATCACTGCTTAGAGACAAAATATTTTTATAAATCACAAGTTGTCAAGAAGAGAAAAAACAAAGCATAGCATGGTATGACTTTCTCTGAGTGAATAGCCTTGTGCTCACTTTGTGTTCTTCTCTGTTTTTGCCACCTAATTGATTGTTGATCTGGAGGAGGTTTGAGCAGTGAGGCAGAGTTATATGTATCCACGAAGTTTTCCTAGGTCACTCAAAAACTTACCCAACTAAATGTTAGGGAGCGTATTATTCATGCTTGCCAGAGCAGAATTACAGTCAGTGTTTTACATGAGACTATAATTTTTATTGCAGCTGAGGTTGCAGACACCAGCTCCTGAGAGTTCTCCTGCCTCAGAGACATCCATGCAGTGACAACACACCTTTTCCCCAACTCTTGTACCAGTTCTGTGCTTTTTGCTAAGACACTATCAACTGTTCTCCCCTCCCAAGAGCGGTGGTTTGGTGCCATGGTTCTCAGAACTTTTCTCAGGTTTGGGTTTTTTGCTGCAGTGTGAGTGGGAGAAAGAAGAGGGACATGCCTGAGTTCAACAGTGAGGCTATGCACATTTCCAGCAGTCTTTTATTATTAATAAATGTCAGCTGAAAGCAATAGAAGATTAAAATCTTTTTCTCATGTCATTGCCATGAACTGATATGACTCACTGAGATGGAGGCTGGAGGATGCTGAGTAAAAAGGGCTTATATACTTCAAGCTTTGGTATTTGGGGTTAATCTATAAGCCTGATTTGGACTGGGCATGGAAATCTAGATTATGAGTGTGAGGCTAGCTGAGTTTTGAGGGTAACTCGATCTTTTTTCACTTCTTTTATTCTGAGCTGAACAAAGAAATCTTTGTATGTCATGTGCATGCCTGGTGCACAGCAGAGGAGTGAGGTGGGTTTGCTCCAATAACAGAGCTTATGCACAGCTTTCCTCACAGCTGTCTATATCTCCACAGCTTTTCACAAGCAAAAGTTGAGAGCTGGGCTTAGATACTCAAGCAGCACAGCAGGCTAACCACAGTTACACAGTTTTTGGATTAGAGCCGGTTCTCATCCGGCCTGATCAGAAAATGGGCAGAGCAAGTTGATGTGTTTGCAGAAGGCCACGTAGAGGTAGCATAAGCACCCTGTGTCTGGAGGGGTGTGCACTAATCAGAAACCAGCACCTTTGAGGTACCTTGTATGCAAGTCTCCTTCCATCCTGTGCACTCCTTTTACATCTTTTTCTTGCTGCAAGGAGTCAGCTGTGAATACTAGCACTTCAGCCATGCCCTCCCATCTACTCTTCACAGTTCAGACTTACATGATTCATCCACACAAACATCACATCTGAACTGCACAGGGTTAAATTAAAGCCATTGCTTTGTTAAAGCCAGTTTTTGAACAGGGAGATTGGATTTGCAAAGAACTGGCAACTTCAAGCTGCTCTTGGGCAAGCCCTTACAGCCCAGGCTGGAAAGTGTCAAACTGGAAAAAAATCCTGCCACACGAATCACCATAACTCTTTGTGCCCCTGTAAAATAGACACAGGTGATGTATCCTCACTGAAGCTCCCAGAGGTGTGAGAACTACATGTGAAATACGCTGAAGGGGAGCAAAACATTGTTTCCCTTCCCTGAGTTGTACTTTTGAAACGCCTAAAGCTTTGGACAGTACAGATTTGGTGCTCAAAGTTAGCCCCTGCAGAACTTTGGTGGTTCTGAGGTCTGCAGTCTTCTCTAGATGAGATTTTAGACTGTGCAACTAAGCCATTGTGTTTTGTGTAGAGGAAGGTAGTTTTTGCAAAATTTAGAATGCTGCAGAGGTTGCCCGCTGCACTGTTATGAATGGAGTTGTCCACCACTGTTCATGTACCCAGATCTTCACACTGAAAATGTAACAGGAAAGATTCTTAAGGGTTTAGGGTGTCAAGATAATTGTGCATCTAAACTACAGTAATAAACGAATGCATTGCCTTTAAAAGCTGTACTCTTGGTGGCTCTTGGGATGCAGAAAGCTCTGGGTGCCAGCAGAGGGCTTGCAGGGTTCCCTGCTCCATCGGGGAACACCACTGGCTTTGTCCAGAGCAGCAGCCCTGCCACCCCATGCTTCACTGTGTCTCCAGCTCAGCACTGCATCCAGGTGTGACCCCGAAATGAGTGGCTCTGCCAGCTATTTGAGTCATTTTGTCTTATGATACAACTACCTGACCTCTGAAGAACTTCACTAAAGCATTTTAGGTGCTGAACCCAAAATAAAACCTTCTCCCTCCACTAACAAAGGTCTTGTAATCTTTCCTGCAATGTCTATTGTGAAAAGTTGTGTGGGATATCTGCTGATGGTTCTTCTAGACCTAAATGCTATCAGTCAAATGTGATAGAGCCGCCTAAGAGGTAAGCTCGCTAGGCTTTGTAAGTGCAATGATGGAATTTACAGGCACAAATAACAAGGCTGAGAGTTTGAAAGCAAGGGACATCCTGTGATCCTTTGAGGTTAGAACTTCCCATTTAAAGGGAACCTAAAAAACTGCATGGATGTAAGATCCAGTAGATCTTTGAGTACTTGCTTTTCCTTAGCAGTTTTCTTCTTTTGTTCACCTACTCCTTGGATCTCTGAACCAGTGTGGAGAGAAAAGACACCAAGGAATTATACTTTTCACAGAAATTTTCTACAATACCTTTTGCACACCCTCCAAGCCAGTTTTCCTCACCCATTCACATGGCCTTGCCTTGTCAGAGAGGCCTGTTGCCATCTGGATTATGATTGCTGTCACCATCCCTAGCATTTATATTTATTGGGTGACTTTGAGAATAGAAAACTTGTTGCAAGGCTTTACATAACAAAAAGGAACTGTATGTACTAATTGGTCATAAAGGCAGCATATATTTCAAGACTGTCAGTGTTGGATTTCTTGAGATCATTAAGGAAGAAGATTACAGAGGTTAAGCTCTACCTGATGGCCTGTACTGTTATACTTAATTTGGGTCCTGCTTCTTCCTCTGATTTAGTGCATTCCAATTTTCACAGATACTTTTGGCTCTAGGATCCTATAAGCTTTTTAGCACTTCTGTTAATCTCCATGTAAAGGAGATTTCCCTCTAGCTTTAAAATCCACTTCAAGGGGTTGTCCTGAAATATAAATAATTTTTCATGGCTAAGAAATTTTTATATAAATATGCTGTGATGAGGGAAATCCAAAAGCAGCTGCTCTGTTGCTTCAAGAAGGGAAAGAGGCATGTGAGTAGAAACAGATGCAGCAATAGAGGAGGAAATGCAAAGCACAGGGGTTTTATTTTAGTATTTTATAATTAGAAATTGGCAAATTATATAAAGGGGTGATTGAATAGTTCACAGAGTTAGTAACAAAACAGCCCTGAAATTCAAGGACAGGAGTTCAAAGAAGTATGGGCCTACAGGTATGAAAAACCCCTTGTCTGACTTGGCTTTGAGGAGCCAGTCTTGCTTCCCTGCCTGGCTCATGTCCACTTGACAGGCTGCAGTCATCAGAGGCTGGGCACTGCTTTCATGCATCTGATTTCAGTGTTATTTTCAGCAGAGTTTGTGTTTTAGTGTTTTAGTCATTCTTGACTTACCATTTGACTTCTCTGACATGACTAAAATGCTGGAGCAAACGGCTTCTTGCTTGGCAGGCTCTGACTTGCTACAGATCCTATGTTGATGCTGAGTAAACCTGAGGATTTTTGAGAGAAATTTAGGAGCTGAAGGTGGGACAGAAACAAAACTCAGGATGACAGGCTGTTTTTGACCCCAGTCAAGGAGTAGAGCTGGCAGGAGGCAAAGGCCACAATGTGTGTCTCAGTCGTCTCTCATGTATCTAAAGATTTGTCTATTGCGTGTGTGGTTTTTTTAGTCACGTATGAAGAAATTTAATTGTTCTCTGTGTCTTCCTGATGTGTGACACTATCTCCTCAACTCCTAATTTGTTTTCTTTATACTTTTTCTGCTTGTTCTTTTTCTGGGAACCACAGTCAATCACTGATATCTTTCTTTTTGCTGCCCAGAGACATTATGACAGCAGACGGCCATACAGTACCTAATTCCATTATCCTGCATTTATCTGAATTTACAAATTAAAGATGCCATGGACTGTGATAATACTTTCAGTTACACATAGCTAAAGCTACAGTCCTAAAGTCATTTCAACCCTAATACAACATGTAAGTCATATTTAAGTCAGCCTTGACTAACTCAAGGCTTAACCATCTGCAAATTTTGTTCCTTACACTGCTAAAGGGATAATAAATGATGTTCCTCTGAACACACCCAGATTGCCATCCTAAAAATTGCCTGTACAGTTCTTGACATTATTTTTCGACTGCTCTTTAATCAATGATAGTGATTACATCTGTATATCTGTGTAAATTCTATATAATATTGTGGAGAATTTTATAAAAATATTTTCAGATATTATCAGCCTAGAAGTTAATCTTCTGTACTATCTCATTGTCTTACTGTTAGATTTCTCAGACTAAGCATTTGTTGAACCATGATAGCCTTTTTCCTGCTCCATTTCACCTCTGTCCTATCTGCACTACTATCACTCGTTGCATTTCTGATAACAGTTAGATAACAAATTCCTGTTTTTTCTGTCGTCTCAGTGCAGAGCTTTGAGTTAACTTTGGTTGCCTAGCTTAATAATAAATGTGACTGAAAACCTCTCTTCTGGCTTTTGCTTCTGAGCTTGCCTTTCTTATTTATTATGTAAAAGGGCTACATTATGACCATTGTGAGAAGCATCCCAGGTGAGGCTGGAGGTCAATTGGCAAAGCTGTGGGCTGAGGAGGGAGAGGGTAGGAGGGTTTGCAGCTCTGCCCTGTGGAACTTTCAGCAGAAGAGTACGTAGGGAAGACTGGCTCTGCTCATCTCCAGCTCTGCTTCTGGCCACTGCTGGGAGTAGGAAACCCAAGCAGGTGACAAGAAACAAGGTCTGTGAGGATACACAGCAAGAACCACTTAAACTGACATTTGTGCTCCTTGGAATAACTTGTGCAAAGCTTTTTTTGTTTGGGGGTTTGTTTGTTTGTTTTCTTTCATGGTAAACAACCTAAAGGCATCAAAGCTGTTTGTCTGTCTTTGCTCCTGATAGTAAGTAGATAACTCAGAGGACAGCAGCAGTAACCTCTGACAGTGTTCCACCAAGTATGTAAAAAGGCTAGGTTACCATACAGCTATTAAATAAATACAAGCCAGAGAAACTTCACTTTTTCATACTCTGTATTCCTCTGTTTCAGGAATACAACAGCCCAAAGACGCTGCTCCCATTTCTCCAAATGAATTTTGACCACCACCAGCAAACTTACGTCCTTGTGCTGAGGAATGTTTATGCAATTCAGGTAACATGATGCTAATTAAATGAACTGTAGATCACGATCTCCACGCAGGCATCTGCCAGTGGTGTGTTGCTCAAGTAATGGGAAAACAAGCACTGACTCATTAACTGCGAATTCCCCATGAGAATGGAAACAAACACCACTTCTGGCTCTTTTACTTCAGTGACGCTGAGATGTTTTAATTTTGATTTCACTGGATATTTTCACTCTCTAGCGTGCCATGTTGTGAAAAAAAACCATCAGAGGCCAACCCAAACGAAACCCACGCCGGTTCCTCCTCCAGCACTCCACGCTGGCATCTCTGGCCGCGTCGGGCATCGCCCACTCGCTCACATCCTCCGCCAGGTCACAATTTGCTTAGCCCACGTCCCGCTCAGCACTGGCGGCCGCAGCCCCTCCCGCCCCCGGCCCTCGTACCGCCGGGGGGCCCTCGGCGGGGCCGGGCGGCGGCCGTGGGGAGGGGGTCGCGGCCCCT
>VXBQ01014490.1:730851-767370 GCA_013400175.1 Phainopepla nitens | reverse complement strand
CCGTGCCGTGCCGAGCCGAGCCGTGCCGAGCCGAGCCGAGCCGAGCCGGGCGCGGCCCACGGTGCCGGCATGGTGTTGCAGGAGCCCGCCGAGGCGCCGAGTCTGTCGACTGCAGCGGGAGCGGTCGGTGATGCCGCCGCCGCCGAGGTACAGCTGTCCCGGCTTCGCTGGGCCGTGCTGCTGCTCTTCAGCAGCTACTCCCTGTGCAACGCCTTCCAGTGGATCCAGTACGGCAGCATCAACAACGTCTTCATGAGCTTCTACGACGTGAGCGCCTTCGCCATCGACTGGCTTTCCATGAGCTACATGCTCATCTACATCCCCCTGCTCTTCCCTGTCGCCTGGCTGCTGGACAAGAGGGGCCTGCGCCTCATCGCCCTGGCCGGCTCGGCCCTCAATGCCGTGGGCGCCTGGGTGAAGCTGGGCAGCCTGAAGCCGCATCTCTTCCCCGTCACTGTCCTGGGACAGGTCATCTGTGGCCTGGCCCAGGTCTTCATCCTGGGCATGCCCTCACGCATCGCCTCGGTCTGGTTTGGCTCCCACGAGGTCTCCACCGCCTGCTCCATTGCGGTCTTTGGGAACCAGGTAATGGGCGGCTGCCCCCCGGCCGGAGACTGGGAGTGCTGAGGGAGCAAACCAGGGAGGGGTAAGGGATGCACGTGGCCTGAAGGGCGGCCGCGGCGATAACACGAACTTACACGAAATCCCCTCTGGAAAATGCAGCTGGTATCTGGAAGGATGCCGCTGGTGTTAGCCTGAGGGCTGATGGCAGAGGCAAGTGGGACCTCCATCTACAAAGTTCAGGGCAGCCTGGGGGTTAGGTATGATTCTGGCTTTGAGAGGTCTTTGGCTCAGGCTCTTCTCTAGTGCCCTCCACTTCCTGTGTGTGTGAATCTCCAGTCCAGGGCTGTAATTCAGTAGAGGTATGAATGGCCTGAAGGGGAAAGCACAGTGTGAGAAACTGCTTCGGGCAGAGCGTTGTTCAAATCTTGTATCTGCAATTGCATCTGGACTTGACACTGCAATATCATCTTCCTGCTGACAAGTAGATGGGACAAAGGAGATTAGCTGTCCGCTGAAAACACTGTCATTGGGCCCTGGAGAAAAAGGACTTTAGCACTTTCATACCTCTTACAAGTAGGTGCAGAGTTTCCAGGAGCAGTTACTTTGAAAAAAAGAAAAGTTCCATCAGGCCAGTGTGAGGTCAGCTCCCCGGGCACTCTTGTATCAATACAGTGCTGGAGGCCAGTGACCCACACTTGCTCAAGCTGTGACTGTCTTTTCTTGTAGCCAGAGGAGATAAATTTTTACACAGCTTTGAAAGGCTCAGGGAAATAGCTTATTGACCCTTGGTCCGGAACACCTGCTCATAGCAGTTGAATGAAGTGAATAAGCCAATACTGATGCAATGGGGCATAAGTGAAGTGAGCCTGACTCTGCAGCTGTGACACAAAGAAGAGGAAAGTGGCATTAGTTGCTAGGCTGGGCCTGTGCTGCTTGCTTTGAGATGCAGTGTACTCTGCATGTGACTCTGTGCTCCACCCTGGACCGTTCAGCTGGTGGATGACTGCCATTCTGATCTGAATGGTTTTCAATTCAGGTAGCTTCTAATGCAGGCTGCTTCTTGCTCTGTTTCTGTATTTATTTAGATACTGCTGAGGCAAGAAGAGGTGAATGCTTGGAGATGGTATTTGAGGAACAGCAGTTTGCAGAACAGCACTAGGGAATTAAGGGGACCACTTTACATCTTTTGGAAAGAGAAAACACACTTATCTTTTCCTTGAGTGCATCTAAGCTTTCATTTCTGCTCTTACCATCCCTTCTAGTGGGCTGGCTTTTATGTGTTTTTAAATGAATCTTTAGAGTGGAAGGCATCTAACTTGGCATGAGCAAATAGGTAACTAAGCATTTTGCTGTCAGACTTTTAAAAAATTATTCAGGTGGAGTTACTCAACAGTGTGCATTAGAAATCCGAACAATGAGGCTGTTAGCCTGTGCTATGTGCCTGTGTGGAGTCATCATCTTCCCCAAAGGAGTGGCTTAATGTAACGGTTGTGAAAAGCAAACTTTGGCTACCCTTTTGGTGCTCCACACTGCTCTGGCCGTTGAACTGACATGACAATGAGACCTCAGTTCGGTACATAGGCTTTGCTTTGTAAGCCCAGACCTTCCTGTTAGAGAATTGGAGAAGTCAGAAATGGAAGTGACTAAAGACAGAGCATACTCCATAGGGAAAGTATTTATTTATTCCCATAGTTGGGCATAATCACAGTGAATGAAAACTAGCTATTTTGTTTACTGGTGAGGTTGGGCAGGGGGAAGAAACAGAGGCATACATTATTCCTGACTGCAGTTAAAGACTGAATGAGGAGGTGTTAGCAAAGGGTATAATACAGTGGTTTTGTAATTGCAGTATGGTAAATTATTCCCTATGCTCGTTTCTCTACAGATGTATGGTTTTCCTTTCCTTGCCATGTCACTTAGTTTAATTATTATTATTGAATACTAAGCATTGTTGTCTCTCTCCATTAAGAATTGCAAACAAGTGCATGAAGAAGTAGGGATGTGTCACTGCTTCTTTATTTGCTGAATCTGCCCCGTTTCTGCTCTTGCTCTCGTGGCGCCGGGCTGCACTTCAGCAGTGCTGTCCTGAGGAAAGCCCTGTCTGCTGCCTCATCTCGGTCTGCCAGGACCCTGTTTGCTCAGGACACCACCTCTGCTTGCTGACTGATGGTAACCTTCAAGTTCAAAGTTAGCCCTGAAGAGTAAATCATTGAATCAATCAGACCAGGCATTAAATACCCTTTAAAAAAACAACCCCTAGTAACATATTAGCATCGCCTCACTTGTTTCTGGCCATATGTTGGCTGTGGTATCTAAAGTGCAAAAGCAGGTTAGATTGAGCACTCTTGAATCTGTGCTGGAGAGCTTCTGGAAGAGTGTGAACACCTGTGGATGCGATCACATTCTCTTGTTTACTCACTGCTGGTTTTCATATTTTACTTTTCCATGTTTTAACAGGAAGATTACGTAGGTGTTTTTCCATTCTTTTCCAATAGAAGTTCATGTGTGAGGAGGTATAGAATGAAGTTTGTGTGTCAGATGCTTTGGCATGAATATGTTAGTGTTAATGAACTACTGGCTTCTCATTGCTTGAAAGACTGGGAAGAATCTGTATGGGGACTCTTCCTCACAACTGCTGTGCCCAGGTTTTATGCATATCTCACTCTTACTAGTTTATCTCCCTGTTGTCACTTGATGGGCAAGGGGCATGGGCAGCACACAGAGAAGTGCATAACTGTGTTATTCTCACAAAGAACGTTTGTGGATTTGATTTGTATTGCTTTGCCACCAGTATTGGGTTTTTTGTTGATTGAGAGAGACCTTGTTCCTGTTTCTTGCTGTTTTGACAAAGCAACAAGCTACTGATGGGCTTAGGAGTAAGGATGCAGGCCTGTTAAATTATATTTTTGCAGTAATTTTGCCTTTTTTTTTTTTTTTAGCAGGACTTGGAAAAAAAGTGATGTGCTTTGGGAGGAAAGAAAACTTCATATTAAGCTCTGCTTTAGGGGAAAAATCATGCAGCACCTTACTGATCTTGGGATCTGTCCCTTTCTGATGTAGCTGCAATGTGACTTCAGAGATTTAGGGCTTCCATAACAGAAACACCCTGAGGCAGAGGTTTTAGGTGGTATCTGCAGCCTACTGGGAGTGCCAGTGTTGAAGTGATTAGGTGATGGCTTTTGAAATGGACAAACCTGTTGATAAGCTGTGAATGAAATTCACGGAAATGTTCTCTCTCTCACTCCTGGTGGTCCTGTGGGTCCAATTTCCTTTTGAATTGGGGGAAAGAGTTGCCTGGGGTAGTGGCTGAGGTTGGTTGTGCCATGTAATTGGGTCTGCAAGGTCTGAATAGCAATTTCTTTTGAGCTGGTGATCCTACAGTGCTGTTTGTGCTGAGCATGTGCCATTGTTTGATGCCTCACGATAACTCTGTTCTGTACCTTTTGCCCTTCAGGGAAGGCAGCATCTTAAAGCCTAAGAAGCATTGTGGAAATGTGTTGTGTCCTGTGGAATCCCTGTCTTCCAGTCTTTGAGTGGACTTCTAGATTTTCTTTGGCTGCTCTGTCTCTGCTGGAGGATTCCTATGCCTTCAAATGATTCCCTGTTAGAAATATGGAGAGTTGGTGATCTGTCTCACAGCCCTCTAACTTGACCCTGTATCTCAGAGTTTTAGCTATCAGAATAGAGAAGATTTTAGTGGCAGTAGCTAATGGTTGACAATAGTTGATTGTAGTGACAGTAGTTAATGGGTGACATTGTCTAGCCCTGTCTCCTTTCTGTCCCTGAAAAAAAAAAAAGGGCTGGGTGGATCAGAGCACTTGGATCTCAAGGAGTGCTATGTGGCCAACTCTCCAAGATGCTGGACGTGGCTCAGTGTGGGAGGGCGTGCTGACCAAATAGCAATGTGGCTTTTGCAGGAATGCCTCCGTTTCTATAAATGGACATGAGAGCCTGAAATGAACTTTTTCTACCCATTTCATCTGGTGCTCCCTTCCCAGACATACACCAAAGGCAGCTCCCCTTTTTCTCTCATAGCAGCTGGCTTTTGGGTTAAGTTTCTGCATGGGAAATTAAATGAATGCCTGCAGTGTTTCTGATGGGAGAGCCTACCCTACAGCAAGCACCCTCAGCACTTGCCCTGCAGGATACCCAGGACTGTCTGTATTAGGTGACTGGAGTAGGTCCTTGACCAAAGCATATCCTCACTGAGGATTCTAGTGGCAGCTGAGGTAGCTGTCTGAGCTGAAACCCCTCTGTTTTGCTCTCTCTCTTGTCTACTGCTGTTGTTTTGCTGTGTTGCATTTCTTTCCCAGCAGACTGGGGGAAGGTGCATTCAAGGCTGACAGGCCCCAAATGTTGCACAGGGGAATAGTCTTCACTGCAGAGCATTGCATCATATGAAGCGTGAGATGATGCCACAGAAGCAGAAGTGGGTTGAGGAAGGGAGTTTCCTTTGGTTGTGCAAGTGCAGTTTGGAAAAAAAAAAACCTCTCCCACATTAGTGGGAAAGTCAAATAGGCCTTAAGCCCTGTCTTATCACAATTTTTCCTTTCACAACTTGTGTACTTCATTATTTTTTCTTAAAACACTGCAAGAAAGTTAGGTAAACTGTGCAAAAATGTACATTGGCTTCCTGACTATCTGGATTTCAATAGGCTCTTCTAATTTTGCTGTCAGTGGTATGGAAGAAGCATATTCTGGACACCAATTCATGCAAAAGTTTACTGTGTAGGAACTGGCAGCTTCTGCTTAAACAGCACCTCAGCTGGGCATTTTCAATTCTCCTGTAGCCTTTTATATGGAAAGACAGCTGGGACCTGTGCTGATAGCAAAGTATTGGGAAGCCAGTGTGCAGCTGGGAGGCACAGGGTGTGAGAAGAGGGTAGCTGTCTGCTCTCTACAGGTTGTGGTGTATGAATTACAGGGTCAGAAGGTTTAGCTGCTCTTGTGAAATGTCGTGGTTACAGTTTGAGGGGCACAGGTAGTTAGAAGAGGAGGGAGGGCCTAGGACAGGGCTTGGATGCCCAGACAAGAGTAGAAGAGGATGCTGTGTTGTCCAGAGCTCTGGAACAAGTATCTCCTCAAAGGGGTTTCCTGGGTGAATCCAGAGGGAATCTGGAGTGTATCCTCCTCACTCTCTCCAGTTTTGGCTTGAGAACTTGCTAAGACCGTGTTGAAATCATGGTGTCTGAAAAACCTGTTGTATTGGTGTTTATCAAAGCATAGATCTTTGGATTGCTACATTTTCTGTCCACTTGGCCAAACCAGCAGGCTGCTGGTCTAGGGGTTTCCTGAGACTCCTGCTTATGCTGAGCCTCCTAAAAGTCAGCAACACTTTTCTCTTCCTCCATTCCTGATTTGAATAATTGGTAACAGACCATTTGGTATGTTTGTGTGCAAGTAGTGTGGATTTTCTGTTGACTTGTTCCTTTGAACTCCTGGATGAATACCAGCTGGTCCTGATGCCTCATAGAAGAAATTAGTTTATATAAATTGAGTAATATCTTCCACAAATAGCACATCATGTCATCAGTGATGGTCCAAGACCTCTTTCTTGAATGCTCTCCTTCCACACTGAACATCTTTTGACCCTTCTGTCAAGGTTCCTGATTTTGTTGTGTTTGAAGAGTTTTGACTTAGTTTGTAAAGCTGTTCTGGTGCCTCTTTTGGCCTGCTTAAGACTTTACTTTAGCTTGGTGCAGCTTGCTGTCATTTTTCTTTGCTTGAAGGAGTAATGTCCCGTTTTAGAGCTGCATGGTTTATGTTCTTTTTGGTGTTTTTGTTTGTTTGTTCGGTTGTTTTTTTTGTGGTTTTGTTTTTTACTTAATTGTGATTTCTTTATTCTAGAATATTTTGCTAATATTCTCTAGGCTTACAGTGACCCTCTGACTCAGTGTCTTTGCACAATCTTAATGCCACTTGCAAGCATTTAATTTCTTAGGCTTTTCTTCTTCATTTCCATTTAACACACTTCTTTCCTTTTAGGCAGCTTCCTCTTGTGAGTTATATATTGCTGTAGTGTTTTGGAGGGTGTTTCTTTTTTTTTTGTCGCTGCTGCAAGGAAGCTGAATTTCAGTCCAGTGCAGAACCATTCTGTAATATTGATCATAGTCACACTGTGCTGTTCTGGGTCAAAATCACAAATTGTGCTGTCTCTTATAAATTTTCCTCAGAAAAGGGTATTTATGGAATCCAAAAATGCAGTCTCTGCATCATCTCTGTCATGATGCTTATTTAGCTTGCAAGGGCATTGTCAAAATTTCTTACCATTGGGTATTTTTGCTTTTGCAGCATCTGTCTCTCTGTCTTTTAACATTTTAGTTGACCTTCTGGATTTGGTGGTTCCCTCTGTCAACATTTATACCTACTTAATGGAATTTTACAGGGCTTCTGTGTTCCTGTTGCTGACTTGTAGTTTTCTTTGAAGTGGAGGTCCACTCCTGCACTCCTCCATCAATCATTCATTTACAGTTTTTATGCTGATACACCACTGGTTATCTTCCTTCAGGAGACTCTTAGCAGCTAACCTTAGACATGTCATTTTCTATTTGAAGACTTTGAGTACATTTATACCATCTTCTTAGCTACTTGCTCTTGGTTTTGTTCCCTGTTCTTGTGCACACTTGAATATGATGTTGTTGTGAGTGGTCCTTGGCAAAATTCAGGTAGGAAATACATTCCTTCTATCCTTTACTAGTCCCTAAAGAGTAAGTCATCTGAACAGTGCACTCTGCTCTAGTCATTGACTTTCCTGGTAGTATATTTAAAAATTACCCCAAAGGCCTTTCAAAATAAAATGCCAGCAGCCTGATCTCCTGGAGACATCTTCAGAGATCAGGACAGTGCTGTGTGTTTTGGGTGAGAGGATTCTGAGTGACGTACCAAATTTTGAGAACAAGCTTATGAATATAGGTATTGGAGATCTGCCTGTATAAAGGTTGGAGATGCAAATTAAATAAGAGGGTCCATTATGATCCATTATGACTGATGGTGTCTGGTAGGAGGATTGCACAGACTTTTGCAGAACTAACATTATTTTTACATTGCTTTATTTTCCCTGATGTGCAAGGTGTGGAGAAGGGAGAGAAGTTCTTTTTCCCTTTCTAAGCCATCTTTTAAATTTTCTAGTTAATTGGTTAGAGTGTTTCTGTGGGCTGATGTTAATGTACACACTGACCTGCTGAGAACCAGGCTAAAAATCTCCTTGTGGAAGGTAAAGTATATGCAGTGTCATAGTCATCGTGTTGTTGAGAGCTTGTCTTTGCTAAAAATGGTATGAATGATCCAGGGTCTGTGAGTGTGGTTCAGGAAATCTTCACTTTTAGTCAAGGGCTCTCCTCTTCACAGAATTAATAGCATGAGTTGCTCTGAAATATAAAATGTGGCTCCTATTGCTATAATTTTTTTGTCCATTCTGCTACCTGGTTCTTATCAAAGGTATAATGAACTCCTAATGGATAAAAGTTGTTTCTTTTGTGGGGAGGAGAAGAGAAAGGACAAAACATCCATTTATGGTTAGAAAAATTGTTCAGGAAAGTTTTTCTGAAAAGGCAACAAGTAGTTCAAGAAAACTGGGTGAGTCTGTGACCTATTGGGTAAGTGATGACTGTAGGGACCTCCCAGTAAAAGATCTCTAAACAATTTGCAACACAGACTCTCAATACCTTCTCTGCTAGGTATATCAGATAGATCCTTTTTCAGGAAGGAGCAGCTGGAGGGAGACTAGAAAAGATTGAATCTCAACTGTGCTCCTGGAGAAACTTATTTAGGTCAGAATAAAGCATGGATCTCTCCTCTCCTGTTGTTTTGCTGCTGTTCAGCAGCTCATGTGGCTAGCATGTGATTGCAGAGAGAAGGAAACCAAGAAGTACCTAGCACAGGAATCCAGCTTAGTTCTTCCAAGAATGAAACAGTGGTAAGACAAAGAGTCAGTTTCCAGTAAGGTGTTTGTAAACTTTACTTGGGAAAGGGTGGGGGGCACATGGAAGGTCTGGTATTTGAGACTCAATAGGACTCTTCCCTCAAATGGAAAGGAGCAATGTTGAGAGTCTCTTCTGCAAAGGTTAAATCTTTAGAAATGCTCTGGAGATAGGAGTGAAGGCCAGGCTGGCTGTGTCCTGGGCTGACCAGGCACACCAGAGGCACAGGCCTGCCCTCTGCCACAAGGAGGGCAAAATGAATGTGCTGCAGAGACAAGCAGGCTTCTGCCCTCTACCAGCGATCTCTGCGAGCTTCTGTGTTTGATGCCAGTACCTTTTCTGTGCAGCTGCAGGCCTGTGTAGGGAAGAGGAGGCATGCAATTTGATGGGGATTGCAGCTTGAAGCCTCTAAACCACGATAGTTGTGCTCACTGTAGTCAGTGGGCAGTGCAGAGGAGGAGGGTCAGCCTGACTCGCTGTGATGAGAGGCTGGGCATAGGCCACATCTGACCAAAACTGAGCTCTGGCAAGCTTAGTCCTGTGTCAGAGTCTGTCTGTGCCATGTGGGTGTTAGGAAGGTTTATCCTCCCTAATGGTCTTCTAAGTTCCCTCCTAAACTCTTCCAGTCCTTGACTTGCTATCTGGGATGGCACAGCTTGGGTTTGTCTTCAGTCTATGTAACCAAACCTCAAATGTTCTTATTCTTGACAGTGCCTTGAACTGGTGGGCACATGTGTCATCTCTTGGTGGCTCTTCTAACTAGCTCCCTGGGATTTCTGAGCACCCAGAACAAATTTAGCATAGATATCTGTTGCTGATCCTGACCCGAGATATTCCCGGTCCCGGTGGAGGGCAGGGTTTGACACAGGAGAAGTTGGGCCAGAACATGATTGAAAGTCACTTGTTTGTAAGCTAAATAGGGTGCCTGAGGGTAGCAGGTAGCTGTATTTGAATCCTAAGCATTCTTCTTGTCTCAGAAATATACCAGCTGGATGGAGGAGTAGGGATTTTGTGGAGAGTTTACTGGGGCTGGAGGGCACAAGCTGATTTTTAGCTTAACTTCCAGATAAAGCAACTGAAATATATTTGTTCTGAGATCTTTCTTGACCAGTAAGTCAGTCTTCCAGAATGAGTCTATCAGCATCCCAGAAACATGGAGACATGTCAGAGAAAGCACAAGGAGGTTTTGCTAGAAGATAGCCCAGGAAAGTTGTCCAAGCTCATGCCTGGGCTACAGGGCTCTTGGGTCTTCTGCTCTGTGCTGACGTGCTTCCATGAGGTTTAGGGGCTGCACAGAACTTGTCTTCCTTAGTCCTTGCTTTCTGTACACTTCAGAGCAGTTTATCCAGGACAGTTGCCAAGCTCCATTACTAAAACAACCTCTTCATCTAGGATATGAACCATCAACACTTCCTTTGCTTTCAGCCTCAATGCTCTTCTAGGTTCTCCTGGTGGCCATAGGGTGAGCCTTGTCTTGGGAGGCTGCTCATTTGAAACTGTGTCAAAGTTGGCTGGGCCAGATTAATATCTCAGTTATGTGGAGTGGTCAGGTGTCTTGGCTGGAAAATAAATTTGATTAACTCAGCAAATACTGTGGTTGGTTTTGATGATCTTGTTTTCTGCCATTTCTAATGAGCAAAATTAGATTGCCAGGTGGTCAGGCCAGCTCTAGAGCAGGGGCAGAATAAGGAATGGGATGTATGTGTGAACAGGAGCATATATTTGTGGGGGAGGCCAGGCAAGACCTCTAGTTTGATGGAGCCAGGTATTCTGCTCAATTCTGTTGTAAAACCTTGCCTTGAATATCCTGACAGTTGTAAATGCAGTGGGGAAACCTCTCTTATGGCCTAATTGCGATAGGTATCTGACTTTTAATTTTTGGTTAGTAAAGAAGATTTTCATCTTGGTTGTGAAATTGGATCAGGCTCAGTTGAGCCTGTACCAAGCTGTAGGGTAGTGGCCCTGTTGTGGTTTCATGTCATGCCTCTGTTTATCCCCTCTCTCTCCTCAGCTTGGCATCGCTGCAGGTTTTCTGGTCCCTCCAGTTCTGATCCCTAATGTGGAGGATGTGGAGAAGCTGGCCTATCACATCAGCATCATGTTCTTCATGACTGCAGGTGTGGCATCAGCCCTGTTCATCCTGGTCATCATAGGTAAGGAGGTGGGAGTGTGCGCATGAAACCAGATGGGACTGAGATCAGCTGATGTGTGACAGGGGCCTGTGTGCCTGGAAATGGGCTGGGCAGGCCTTCTGGGGATATGTCCAACCATGCAGCTGACAGGATCATGCAATACTATATCTTGCTGCTTCAAACCCTTGATGAACAGCACATGTAGAAGGGAGGTTATCAGTGAGTCAGCCAAATTGTTAGTTTTGTCCATTGCCTGCATAATAAGTTCCAGGCATGAGTAAATCCTTTAAAAACCAACAGAAATCTTGCAAGTTTCATAGTCATCTTCCCTGCAAACAGGGTGCTGGGCCTTGGATTATGTCTGGGGCCTGACTACCCCTTAAGAGTAGAAAGAGGCAGATTATATGGCATCACAGGAGCAAGCTCATCCCACTTATGAGTGGAGAGAATAAAGCATGAAGGTCAGCAGCAAGACACAAGAGATAAACACATAAAGTTGAAGCTAGGTCTTTAGCCTGGAAGACTGGCATGCTCACCAGAGCTTGTTAGAGAGCTGACTTGAGTTGCTGAATTCCATGCACTTTTTGATAGGCTCCTCTTTCTAGTTTGTTCATGTTGCTGGTGACTGAATCAGATGCAGACTTCAAATTATGTGGGGCAGGGAATAAGCAAGGTACAAAAATGCCTGTCTAGCACCTGGCAAAGCAGCATTGCCTGTGACTGGGATTTCTGGATGCTACTTTAATGCTAGTAAGGGGCAGCAGATGGTGGCCTGAAATTAAACCTGGCAAAGGTTATTGTTCCTTGAGAACTGGCCACTGCAGAGCACTAGACCACCTTTGTCAACTTCAGTTGTCCAATTCTGCTTTGTCATTTGTAAATCCACATTACACTTCTGCATCTGGCTGGTCATCCCTCTAGAGACAAAGGCTTTGATAGTCCTGAGAACTCTTTTGGTGTTGCTGGACACTGCCTACACAAAAAGCTAATTGAAGGCGAGATATTTCCCTTGGGAAGGTGGCAGGAATTACTGTTGGAAGAGAACCGTTCTTTCCTGTTCCTGGATAAGTTCATGCATGGAGATCAAAGCTTGAGGAAAATGGTGTGTTTTGTACACTTGGTTCTACCAGCCCGTCTGCCGTCCCTCAAATGGTGCAGTGTGTGCTCCGGCCCCTCAGCTGCGCCATTACAAACAGATGTACTTTGTATCTGGTTTCAGTCTTCAGGGAGAAGCCCTCGAACCCTCCAAGCCTAGCTCAGGCCTTGATCCAGTCGAGACCGACTGCGGAGTATTCCTACACACAGTCAGTCCTCCGCCTGCTCCGCAATGCCAACTTTGTGCTGCTTATGGTCACGTATGGTAAGGTCTGGCCTTTCTTCTTGTGCACTTATCACGGCTTCTCCCTCCCTCTCTGTGCTCTGCTGGGGCAGTAATTGGCTTGAGTTGTTTTTGGGGAACATAAAGATGGCTTCCCTGTGCTGCCACACACCGGGCGTCCTTACGGCCCAGTACTCCTCAGCAGTGGTTACCAGTGACTGCAGCAGGGAAGGATGAAAGGAGGGCAAGCACACAGAGGATGATATGCCCCTACAACTGTTCTCCCAGTCTTTGACTGTTTGCTGTTCAGGGGATTTCCTTATCTGTTCTTTTTTTCTAGTCATTTAGTTAATTTCAGCAAACCAATCTAAATGCTTACATAAGAAATACGTGGAAGTGTCTGAGTGCAAGTCACAGAGCTGAGTGAAAGTCATTTCCAAAGGCAAGGATATGAATATGACTGCCAGGCATCTCTGTGGAGGTCATGTGGAGTATGCAGATGTGCAGACTTTGTCAGCTTCCTAGGCAGTCCCTGTGAAGCAATTGGAAGGGAGGACTGGAGAGCATCTTATGTCATCTATCCTTGTGTGCTGAATTTGCTGCTTGCTTCTCTTCAGCAGTCTCGGTCTGTTTGTTTGAGAGCAGTGTGATGTGTTGAATCTATTCTCTGATGCTGAATTGACATATGGAAAACTGTTTTTCTTACTAGCAGAAAGGCCATTGTGGTCTGTGCCTGGCTGCATAATAGGGTATACTGTGGCCAGCTAGTCTGTGGGTAGTTTTGTCCTCACTCTTCCTACCAGCTTGCTAGGGAAGCTTCTCAGGGGGACAGTTAAATATTGCTGAAAGTTCTGCATGTTCTGCCAGCAATTGTATCTGAAAGACCTTGTGGATAAGTAAGCAGGTGGGAGAGAGGCAGTCTTTGTACTTGCTGAGGATGCTAATGGTCTTTGGAGTTGTTGGAATGTCTGCTCCCTTCCTTCTCAGTGCAGTAGACTTCTAGAAATGCTCCTCTCAGATTGCTCTTAAACTCTTCTGGTTTGCATTGCAGCTGCTGGGTTTGGCTTTTTTTTTTTCCCATAAATACATGCCCTCTCAGAAAGTGAAGACAGAAAAACCTGTCAGGCAGACTGTGTCTAAAGTTGGATTGTATCATCTGCTCAGTTCACACTTACCCTTCAGGAAAAAGAAAGGGGAAAGCATTTGCTCTAATAGGCATAAACAAGTCTAGAGGAGAGAGGAGGGCTCTCAGTACAAAGAGCATGTTTAAAATCTGACCTTCCGGGGATAATTCGTTTCTGGCAGTCACAGTGTGGAAAATCCGTTCAGTGGCTCATAATTCATTTTCTCTTGCTGCTGGTCTGTGCATTTATTCTGTTCCTCTCTGTGTCAGCCTCATGCCAATCTCCAGCTTGACTTGAGATGGTGACTGTTACTTAGAGAGGGAACTATGCTGTGAAACTTTTTTTTTTTTAATTTGTCTGGGTTTAAAATGGTGACAGTTTTTCCTACTCAAGTCAAAAGTTACGTTGGCCAAGATTTAAGACATCTGCAGCCACATGAATGCAACTGAGTCATCCTGCCTACCTAACACAAAGATATCTGCAGCCTGTTGGCTTTTGTGTTAGCATAGCATGTGTCAGGGGAGAGAGAGGCAAACCTGCTGCTTGTTCATCCCTCCTGGCTGTAGAAAGAATGGGGATCCTTCCACAATGCCAGATCAGAACAGGTCTGCAGACCTCTAAGGTCTTGGTATTACCAGCAGCCTTTCTTGTGGCAAGACTCACCGTGCTGGAAACAGTGGTGTCACTGCTGCTGTGTCAGTGCTACTGAGCTGTTTCTTAGGAAAGCCCTCAGAGAGCCTTTTTTTTTTTTCCCAAAGGCTGCTGACATTGCTTTCATAAAACAAGGCACAACATGGAGTGGACATTAAGGAATTCCAAGTCTATGGGGTCGGGCTTTGCATTGGAGAGCATTTTGCTAGTGGGAGGCAGCAGGCAGGAAAAGAGTGAGAAATTCTGGAAAAGAATGGATGTCAGAGTCTTAAAGAATCAGCATTTGGAATGGTGGGGATGGGGCAGTGAGGAGGAGGCTGGGCAGTGAGAACTGCATAAGGAACCATTGTTGGGGAGGATTACAAGGGGGAACAAGAGAGAGGCCAAGAGTCTGGCATGTAGGTAATAGGCTGCCTGCTTGTAGGAGAGCTGGGTTCTAGTTTGAGGCTTAGTGAGAACTGCTTTTGCTTTTGTAGGCAATGAACTTCCCTGTACTGGCCTCTATAAAATAGAGGAGACACTGAGGTATCAAAAATGTTATTCTACATTATAAGCAAACCATGGTAGTTAACTAAAGAATCAGGTGGTGCTGGACTTTCAGATGTCCAGCTCCCAGCTACTAGTTCTGGTTTCCCTCATCTGGATGGGCAAATGCCCTCTTTCCTGTTGGAAACAACCATTACTTGTTTTATGGACATTCAAACAGCTGTAATTCTCAGAGAAGCTTCACTGAGCAACTGTGACATATGAAGTGCCTACAACTTTTCTCAGCCCTCACATATGCAAATTCGACACATTCTCTTGATTCTTAGAATGTTTTGCCTGACTCTGGTGCCAAGTGTTGCTGCCAGCTCTTACTTTCTGCCCAGCTTGGGAGTAGGGGCCCTTCTCTGTCTTGGAAATCACATGGATCACAGAGCTGCTGTAAAGCTGGATTACTGACAGCATTAGGTACCAGAGCAGCATCTGGCTGTCTTCACAAGGCTGCTGTCCTCTTGGCTGGGTGAGGAATAGAGATGCACAAATGAGTGATTCATGTTTATGCCCAGCCTTGAAGTGAAGAAGCAGAAGGACTGTGCTGATCTGCCGCACTCCTGTGTCCTTGCACTGAAGCTTGTGGTGTCACCTAGTGAAGGGGGTGCTCCAGAGGTGGAGATTGGATGAAACTGATTTAGGGTGTGTTAGCTGTTTTGCCGTAGCCAAGTGTTGCAAAGAGACAGCTTTCAAGGCTGGAGGGCGCCTCCTTGCTGTGAGATCTCCAGTTGCTCTCTCCCATCCTTGGCTGCTGGCCCTCTCGAGTTTCCAGCCTTTTCCAGCCTTCCTCAGGGACTCTTGGTAAGGGTTGAGTAGATTCTTCTGCTTAATGGGCATGTCACTCAACTTACTAGCCTCTCCTGTAACCTTCTGACACATGATTTTGAAGTGGGAAGCATTGTCACAGGCAATATTTGGGATCACTTTCATGGGAGTCTTTATCCGTTGTCTGTGCCATACAGCTGTGGAGTGAGCTTTGCTTAATCATAGAATGGTTTGGGTTAGAAGGGCTCTTAAAGATCATCTAGTTCTAACCCCCATGCCATGTGCAGGGACAGCTTCCCCTAGACCTGGTCACTCAGAGCCCAGTCCAGCCTGGCCTTAAGCACTTCCATCTACACCTTTGGGCAGCCTGTTCCAGTGCCTCACCACCCTCACAGTGAATTGTGATGTTGTCAGAGATGGTGAAGGAAGAGTGATGCACCCTCCAGCTGCCATTCTTGTGGCTCCTCATTGTGCTGCAGCAGGTATCCAGTGTTCAGTGGAAGACTGGGCTAGGTGCAGGGTTGCTGAGTACTTAAGGGAAGCTGGGAGACTTCAGGGTTAGAAGAGCTCAGGGCTTTGTTCCCTCTGTTAAAGCTCTGCCTGCTAGACTGCGCTTCTGTATCTGGTGTTGTTAGTTTCTGCTTTTAGCTGAGGCTTAGAGAGGAAAAGTAGGAAGGAGGAACTTGACATGTATCTGTTTTGTCAGGATTTCAGGCACCTGTGCCAGACTTTTTAAACCCATGGCTCCTTTTGGAGCCTATAGACGTGTGAGCTGCAGTGGTGAAATCTGTCTGCTTCCTTCCACCCATCAGAATCACTGAAGCCTTGAAGAGAAACCAACTGCAAATGTAAATGACTTTCTGAGAAGAAAGTTATGCTGGCTGTTACAGACCTCATCCACCTGGAGAAGGTTTCTCAGTATCACCCAAGGTGAGAGTGTAGCCGTTGCAGTACTGCTGGTCCAGTGCACATGTGTGTGTTCTTGCCTGCTGAACAAAGCTGTTGGGTTTTCTGCCCTTTTGAGAAGGCATTTAACCAATGAGAATTGCATTGTGTGTGAATAGGGCTTGACCAGTATCTCCCCAACAGTTTCATTCTCACCTTGGGTGATACTGAGAAACCTTCACCAGGTGGCTGATCCTTGTACCAGCTAATGTAAGTTCTCTTTCAGAAATACAACTACTTTCACAGTTTTTTTCAGGCCTCAGTGATGTCTTTTAAAATGCAAGACTTTTTCCATGCAGACACACACCCCAGGTGCCTGAGGGTAGTGCTGTCTGTACTTCACCAATCAGCTCTGCTTCTACTTGTCTTCTGGCATTTCTTGGCTTGGAGAGAATGTTATTTACTGGCTGTCAGCAGGGAGAATGCTGACAGGGTCTTCTCTGGGTGGAAAACACGCAGGTCATTGACACTTGTTAATTGAATCTCAGGTCCTTGTTCAAGGTGTGATGCTGAGGCAGGTGCTTTTCTAGTATTCTGATTTGGCTGGGGGCAGAGGAGAAAATTGCTGTGCTAAAGATGGATCTGGCTGTGAAAGAGGGTTGAGACCCTGTGAAGGAGTTGCAAGACCTTTCAGTAGCAGAAATGTGCACAGCCCTTCCTCTAGCTGTTTAGGTAAGAACCATCCTGAAACTGCAGGGTTCTTCCTCCTGCAGGCTGAGGCCTGGTTGTTGGCCTGCATTTCTTTCAGTAATCTATGTCTAGTCAGTCTGGCTCACTCTCCTGAGACTCTGCAGCCTTGTTCTGGACTGATGGTCCCAAAGATTTCTCTCTCTGCATTTCTACCCTTTCACAATCCAGGAGGAGAGTAGCAGGCTCTGAATGTGCTGCATTTTTATCCCCTTCTCAGGTCTGAATGTAGGTTGTTTCTACGCCTTGTCCACTCTGCTGAACCGCATGGTGATCCATCACTACCCAGTAAGTGCATCCAACCCTCATGGCCCTCTCTTGTCCCCCACTGGCTGCCAAAGGAGATTCTGTGAGAAAGGTAATGTCACAGCAGTACTGGCTGGCTCTAGCAAAAGTTGGCTGTTCCTTTTTTCCTTTACACCACCCCATGCAAAAGCTGGTGAGCTCTAGAAAAGATGGCTCCTTTGAAAGCATGTACTTCAGAGAAAATCTTCCAGCAATTTCCTCTCCTTTTTTCTGACTGTGATTTCTGCTGGGACATTGTCCCAGGAGACTGCCCATGCTCATGCTCTGGTGGCAGAAGGGTGGAATGCCTCAGACCCTGAGCTGTTGTACAGCTTATTGCTGGTCCTGCATGCCACAGAGCTCCTTTCTGTGCTGCCCTGTAGTGAGTCTCAATATTTCCTAGTCAATCTGGCCCAAATCCTAACAGCAAGCTTCATAGAGTTTATGCTAACTCCTCTGAGGGTATATGCTCACACACCTTTGTGCCAGTGCACACCTTTTCCTCTGGGCTGGCTCAGACACAATTGCCAGGCCACTTTTTTTTTTTCATGGACCAGAAAGCACTGGCTCATAGTGGGCCCAAAAGTGTTCCTGCAAAGGCTAGTTCTGGTAAGTGTGTTACCAGCAGAAAACATGTATAGAGACTAACTTTGGTGTCTCTTCCTCTCTGGGTTTTCTGCACTTTGCTTTTTGTTGGCTGTGAGTTAGCTCCTGCATTTGTGTGAGTGTGTATGTGTCTCACCACAGGGGGAGGAGGTGAATGCTGGCAGGATTGGACTCACCATTGTACTGTCGGGGATGGTTGGGGCTCTGATCTCCGGCATCTGGTTGGACAAAACCAAAACCTACAAGTAAGTCCCTTGTTTGCCTCTGTGCCCTGATGACTGTGCTCTTCCTCCATACTGTGCAAGGAGCAGCCCTGTGCAGTTCCAAGTTGGCAGTCTAGAGACTGAATCGTTGGGGAAGATTTGTAGGGGAAAAAAAATAGGGTTCTTCAAAACCCAGTTAGTCTAAAGTGAAGTTTGGAGCTGTGCATTAGCTGGCACTGGGCCCATACAAGATCTGGTGGCCGTGGTCCCTAGGGAGGCTTACAGAAGATGAGATGGCCCAGTAACTGCTTTGTCAGGGATGAGAGATTCCTTGGCACAAGCATAATCAAGACTGCACCAGACCATTTCTCAGCCCTTACAAACCAGGCTCTGTGAATTTTTGTCCAGTGTAATGAAAGGCACATTGAATCCAGTGCCTGGAGGCATTGTGTTGATGGTGTGTTGCTGTATTTAGGGCAGCCATGAGGGTTACTGGGGTCATGGCTGGATGATTCTGTGTTTGTAGCCCAGTGAGATTGGAAGGCAGTTCTGGCCAGCATACCTTGCCATCTGCAAAGGGACAGTTAAGAGTCTTTGCTTGTCCTACAGTTCCCAGTCCTCAGGAATTTGGATTTCACTGAAACACCTCTGTAGGATATCCCAGGGGATACAGAGAGACTCTTGTGTCTTATGCTGGAGTTCAGCCAGCTTTTTAGTTTCTCTGCTGGCTTTAAGAACTGTTATATAACTGTTTTATAACCTGTTATCTGAGCAGGTGGGGTGAGAGTGGGCTTTACTGGTAATGTGCTGATAATGACTTGAAAGCAATTTGAGTTTTATTCCTTACAGCAACTTTTCATCTGGGGGAGTCCTACTGCCATTATCCTACCTCATATCTTGGGCCAAAAATGCACATTATGCACATTCTTGTTGTAGACAGCTTAGAATAATCTGCCTAGCAGTGAGCTTGCAACTTCTGAAGTGGCCTCTGGCCCTAGCTCCCTGTAAAGAACAGGGATCAGAAATAGAAAATCGGCTTCTCTAATAAGAAAAAACGGTAGGTGAGGACTCCTGGGCCTGGCAGGTCGTTTGTTGCTGTGTCTAGATGGTTGTGTGGCACTGAGTAGTTCTCATATGGGAGTCCCAGGAAATAGAAATACAACTGTTAGAGCTGCACTGCTAACCATGCAATGTGACTTGTGTCTCTTTCCAGCCCAGGGCTAGTGGTAAGGTAGCCTCAGCTGGCACTGCTAGACTGGATGATCTTTCTGTTTCTCCATAAGTGAGGTTAGGTTGCAGCATGAAGAGCTTTGTGACTCACCGTGCAGAGCTGGGACTTGAAATTCAGTAGAATGGGAGAGAGAGAAAAAAATCACAAATCTTGTATTTGTTCCATGTCCCCTCCTTCCTTGGAGGGATCACATAGGTAGGCAGAACTGGCTAAGAGTGCAGAAAAATAGGACTGTGTAATCCATGGAGTTTATCCTACAGACCCCAGTGACTGTTGGGAGGTAGTTTCAGCCTTAGGTGAGGAAAAACCCTGCTATGAATTTATTCGCCATTACAGCCTACAAAATGGATTTCTGTGAAACTAGCACTTTTTTTCTGAGTGCTACATAGTCTTTATTTAGCCCCATTTAAAAGTCTATTTAAAAAAAAAAAACTGTCAAGATGCCAGATGTTCTAGGTGGGTACCCTCCCCCTTCCCTCTGTTGTTGAGATAGTGTCAAGAATAAAATGGTAAGCACATGAAAATCAGGAAGGAAAGATATCAAGTCCTTTTTTTAGTCAGCTTGGAGAGAGAGGAAAGGAAATGAATGGGATCCAGCTGTGATTGAGGGGAGCAGGGGAAGGTTACTAACAGAAGGAATTGCAGAGCTCTACATGCATGTTTGATCTTTACTGTACAATCAGCAGTTCCTTGAAAGGGTGAGGCTGTGCTAAGTCAGGCTTTCCCCATCTGTCATGCTTGGGCACCAAATGGCCTTGCACTCTTGCTCTTATTTGGCAGGCAAGTCCCTGCAGCAGCCCCTGCTCTGTTCTTGTTTTTGGAACAGTACGTGCAAATTTGGTCATTCAAATACATACATGAGTTCTGTAGTGACGAGTGAGCAGTGCAGGACCTGGGCTTGTCTGTGGTGGTATGGCTTGTTGAGAAGACCCCATCTCTTTGAATTATAGAATCAGGAGAAGACCCTTAAAGTTTTGATATCAAGTTCCTGGCTCAGAGGACGCATGAGGTTGTGACACCTGGAGACTGCTGGGTCTGTTGGTATTTGTAGGATAGTCTGGCTCAGAATGAGGTGCTTGGGGACTGAATTAATCATCACTTTTCTTAGGCTGTGTTTTTCTTTTAAGTGCAGTGTTCACATGGCCTCCAGTGAAGCTGTTTACAGTCAGCACTCTCTGCTTTCATTGCTGCACCTCCATAAGGCAGGATGTCAGAAATATCCATCTGTCTCTCCATTGACTAGGCAGAAGACCCCAAGTGGTCTTAGTGGTTTTAGGTCTGTATGGATGCAAAGTACAAAAAATTGGGGGAGGGAGAAAAGATAGTGGAGGATGGGGCACTTGGGTCTCTTCCACTGAAAAATGAGTGCTCTCTCAGCCTAGCCTAACCTGCAGTTTAGGCCTTCTTATTGTAGCCCTTTTTACACAAGGTTAGTCCTTGTGTGGTAGTTATGTCTTCACCCTATCCTGCCATATGTCTTATATAAATAATTTACCAAGACTGTCCTTTCTTCTGACCTTCATACAGGAAGAAAGTGGCATGAAACCGAATGCCCAAGGATAAGGGCGTGGTGAAAACCAAAGCAGTCTTCTCCAATTCATGCCTTTCTCCAGCATCTGACACCTGTATGTCTTTAGCAATGAGATCTTCTGGGAGCATAGGAACAAGGCCTTTGTTGAGGCTTGTGTACAGCCTGAAATGTGCTGTCCCCAGGGCAAAGTTCTGTCATCCCTGTCCATGCAGCAGAGCATGCTGGAGCTGCACAAAACATCCCTGTGAGCAGCTGTTGTATGTGGCTGTGGCTCTCATCCCACCTCCTGCTCCCAGCTTGTTCGTTTGTTGCCTCAGATGTTGCTTGACTCTAGTGTTTTTGCAGCTGCAGTCCCCTCTGAGTCTTGTCCTGTCACTTTTGCTTTCCTCATCCACGTGACCTTATGAGACAAGGCTGGGCTGGGCCATATCCATTCCTTACTCTGAGGCTTCTTCTGGAGTTGCCTGAACAGCAGGAGATGTGTTCTTCATTTCAGCCCTGTTCCCTGCTGGTGCTGGCCCTGTCCTGCTTTTTTCCCCAAGGTATCTTTTTTTCTCACAGTCCCATGTGTGAGCTCTTTAATCTGCCTCTTCAGAAGGTTTGGGAATGTGACTGGGAGGGCAGATGAATGTCAGGGCTGGTTAGATTCATCTAAGTGACAAGTGTGTCTGGTCCTTCACAGATCTCCCTCTTGCTCTGCCACAGAGACTTGGCACTGGTGCCTTTGGAGAAATGCTTCCACATGGGTGCAGTGGGCTTCCTTCCCACACCCCAGAGCACAGGGTTGGGTTTACCTCAGTTTTTTAATGGTAATGTGGCAGGATGCCTAACTTCCAGCCTGTATGCACTGCACTAATCAGCCTGTTAAGTAGACAGTCTCTGTTCCCTGTTCCAGACAATGAAAATTGTCAGTCCCTGTAGGGCCATCATGGGAGTAGGTTGCTAAAAACACCAGAATCAGCAGTGTTGATGTGCTCTGTGAATCTGCTTCTCCTCCTCTGTGCTTTTCTCACTCCCATGAGATTTATGGCTATGATAAGAGGCTTATTAAGCTAAAACTGGGCGTTTTTCCATGCCCCAGTGCCCCTAGGGCCACAGAGCATTCTTGTCCTCTGGTGAAGAGGGTGTCAAAGGCCACTTTCTGAGAACACCCTGCCTCTGTGTCTTTCCCCAGGAATTTTTGTTTCCCTATGCACCAGAGTCTACCAGTATCTCAGTTAAACCTTCTTCAAAATTTTGCATCTCTCTTGGACTGCTGAGCACTAAATCTCCTTTTCTTGTCATCAGAGGTGTGCTCAGGGGAGCAGGGTTTTGCTGAAGTCCAGGTTAGGAGAAGGCTGGCTGCGTACTTAAGGCTGTTTCCTGCAGCAAGATTTGCATTCACTGCTGTCTGTTCAGATCCTGTGAGGGGCTGTGGTGAGCAGGCAGCAGTTCATGGCTTCAGGGCGCTTCCTGGTCTGTGATTTCCACAACACTCAAACCTGTGGTCTTGTTCTTTCACAGAGGTCTGATGATTAATTTTGTCCTTCTGCAGCCTAATGATTCAGGGAGGTCAGTGAGGAAAACTTGCTAGATGAGGTGCCCATGGCAGGATCAGTTTTCTCCATTTTGTCCTCTACATAGTTCTGCAGTTTCAGTGAAGGACACCTTCAAGAGTTTTTCTGCAGCTATGAGTCTGCCTGCTCTAGTTCTCAGTGGGCACAGCGTGCTCTGGGAACTCCTCTCTTGCAGCTTGACTAATGACATAGCATCAATGTGAAGCAAAGTCTTGACCCCATCTGGTCACTATCTGATTCTTCACCTTTGCCTGGAGTTGAGGGGTGAATTTCAACACTTGGCAACTGTCATGACACTGAGTAAGATACAAATCACTTGGAGTACTTGAACCATAAGCCTAGAAAACAGAGTGAGATTTTGTGTGACTATCCTGAGACCTCTGCACTGGCTGTGGTGAGAAAAAAAAATACAAAGCTCTCCATGGGCTGAATGTCCCTGCTGGCAGTGACTAAACTTCCAAGGGCTGCAGCCACCTATTGGAGGCCTGCACAGTATTTTAGCACTGACTGCTATGTAGTTTGGAGACTCTTGTTTATGAAAGGAGCACCCAGTTCAAACTTGGTTCGTGTACCCCGAGTGTAATTCTAGCTTTGAGCTCCTTTCCTAATCATCTCTTTCCTCCATGGCTGCTTATCAAGGCATGGGAGGTATAAGAACTCATGGGACATACCTGAGGAACCTGTATTGAGCAGAAAAAGGCTTTTACTTGCATCTCTTTCACTCTCTGGGACTGCTCTTTGTCTGTTCAGTCAGTCTTTCAGCTCTTCTCCTGCTGCAGCCTCCAGGCTCTGTCCCAGCCATGTAGCAGCTCTCTGCAATGGATTTTAACAGAAGTAAGCAGTCCCTTTATGCTGCCTTCACAGATGAATTTTTCCCTCAGTGAAAACTTTGGAAAGAACATACTCTAGAAATGATACAGCATTGGAGGTTAAGGGATTTAACTACTCCTTTGATTCACAACAAAATCACTCACCACAGCATGTTGTTCAGCCTTTCAAAATATTAAATGAGCCTGGTGAACCTTGTAAGTATGGATCAATAGCTGAAGCCTGAAATTAGCTTCTCAGGCCTATATTTGGATAAGAATTGACATATGGGAATGAACCCCACTGACTGCAGTCATTGCAGCAGTGAGGGAGGACAGAACCTTAGCTGGAACGGTCTGGACTTATCTGTAGTACTGGAAACATTTTCTTAAACATTGTAATACTGCCTACTTGGGTTGGATTTTTGACAGTGATCATTTGCATTAAAAGGGAAAAGTGAAAATAGTTTGAGATTTAGTTTACTCTGTAGAATTCTAGGAACTGATATCAAACACATTCTTTAATGGATTAAGACTTAAATTTGGGAGAAAGTACACAAGTAGCTTGTGGTAATACGTGTAACTTCTTCCTAAAAGACAATGATCAAAAGGTTTTATTGACTCTGGTAACTGTTCTGCTTTCAAAATCCAGGTGGAATTTCAGTCAGGCAAAGTATTTACCTTTCCCTCCTCAAAGCTATGTACTGTGAAGACCTGCTGCTGCCTCTTGTACTGGAAAGAGCCTTTTTTTTTTTAATGTGGGAAGAGTTTTCTTGGTGTGTAGTCAAGGATGACAATTGCTAAATGTTGTGGTAAAAGCTGGCCTGGGCTGCTGCCTGTGTCTCGCAGTACTGAGTCCACTGATGATCCTTGCTGGCCTGGCTGCAGGTTTGGCTGTTCCCAGGATCTGACTGGCATGCTTCCTGAGCACGGGGTGTCTTTGTCTCCTCTGCACAGAGACTAGAGCTTGTGGCTCAGCTGCTGTTGGCTGTGGAACTAGCACTGTCCCTGCTAAATGCTCACATGGCTTGAGGGTGAGGCTGTGAGGGCAACCTGGCTTGCATGTCACCTCTCCAAATACAGCAGGTAGTGTAAACAACAGAAAGGAGCAGCAGTGAAAGCTGTGTCAGACACCACTGAAAAATATAGGCCCGTAAGACTCCAGCAGTGCTGACATCTCTTTCCTTTATGTTCCTGCTTGAGAGTGCTTGATCTCCTTGGCTCGTGCCTATAAGTAAGCATCTTCAACTCATTATAGTACAAAGGATGCCCAAGAAAGATTAATGGTCTCTTTAATTGGCTCTTGTTCTCTTCCTCATGTGGCATGTACTGTATATGACCAGGCACCTGTCAACCTGTGGTAGGATCTTTCTTCTTCTGCTTTGCTGCTCTGTGTGCAGGCCCTTCCATGCTATCTGTCAGTCCAATTCCTCTGTCTGGGTATGACTGTCAAGAGACTGTGCAACTTTTTAATGTTTTTTTGTTTTTTTTTTAACCCATATGCTACCAGCTATTCTAAGATCTGTGGGCAAAAAGGAGGACTGGATTAAATAAAACCCTGATTGCTTTTTGTTGCAGGCAAACAACGCTAGTTGTCTATATCATGTCTCTGATGGGAATGATAGTCTATACCTTCACTCTGAGCCTGGGCCATCTCTGGGTGGTGTTTGTGACTGCTGGGTTGCTAGGGTAAGTTCATGTGCATGCTGCTTTCCTTGGATGTGAGCTGCTAGGGGACGAGCATGGAGGCAGAACTCCTGCTGTGGGAGGGACTGGCAAGAGCCATGGCATCTGAATGGCTCCTGCATGGTTTAAGGACAAAATTATCTGCCCTTCCCATCTCTCACTTGTATGTTCTTCATTAGAGTCAGGGACAATATCATGACCCTGCTCAGCTGCAGCCACCTTAATTGTTCCAGGTAATCAAGTGGAAGTTTTTGGAAAGGAAGTGGTACCCACAGCCCCACAGATGATCAGTGGACAAGAGTGAAAAGCCTGTGGGCTGGCTTGGCTGTTTGACTGGGCTGGGGGTGATGCCCCTTAGAGGTACAGTCTGTACTGTACCTCTTCAATCTTCCTTCTGGCACTTGCTGAATCTTCCTTTCTGTGTACTTCATTACAGGTTTTTCATGACAGGATACCTTCCCCTGGGCTTTGAGTTTGCTGCAGAGTTGACATACCCAGAATCAGAAGGAACATCATCAGGGCTCCTTAATGTCTCAGCACAGGTAGGTGTGCTGTTTTCCCTTTACTTGCCTCTTTTTAGGCAAAGAGATGAAATTTTAGTTCCAAGCCTTGAGTCCTATTTCTTGTCCATTATTGGTGCAATGTACTGGAGATCTAAGCACCCCAGGACCTGGCTTTTTGGATGATGTTCCTCATGGCATTTCTGTAGTGGCACTCATTCTGTTCCTGTGTAAGGAAATACTTCAGGGTGCCAGTCATCCCTGCCTTTTCCAACATAGCTCCCAATAGTCCTGGCTCATCTCCAGGGAGAAATGAGATTCCAGCCATCGGGGTCATCTGTCATTCCATTAGCTGCAAGGAGGTGCCTCTGGATGCGTTTATAACCAAACTTTAGCCTCACTAGGCCAACTGTTTGACTGGCCTTTATGCTCTGATACTTTGGTAAAGATTGAAAAGAGTTTGGGCTGCTTTATAATAACAGTACAGCTTGACATTACCTTTGTTTGTTTGTAGATCTTTGGTATTGCCTTCACCATTGGCCAAGGGCAAATCATGGATCACTTTGGGACAAAGGCAGGAAACCTCTTGCTTTGTTCTGTCCTGTTCCTGGGGACTGTTATGACAGGTAATTAAAATTTTCAGTGTTCCTCTGCTCTGACTTTGCCTTGGGCTTGGCATATTAATTGAAGGCTTTTGTGTGCTGTGCCTGCAGGAAAGGGCAGAACTCTCACAGCAGTCCCATAGCAATGCTGTTCCTCTTTTAAGCATCTGGTCTGTGTTACAAAAAAGAAGAGCCAAGGCTTTTTGCCCTGGCTCTGGCTGGGGTCTCAAAGTTGCACCTTCTACATGCTGCAATAAAGAATTTCTATCCTGCCTGTTTCAGAAGTGTTCTCAGCCTTTTCCAGGAGACAAGGTTTCTCTTGCTCATTGTAATGTGTTTCTGTCTCTTCTGGGGCTTCTGCTGCTCCTTTGAGTCCTGGGGAAATTGACTCGGGCACTGCATGGTGACCTGACTGCCTTCACATCTGTCTTCCTCCCTCTGTTCCAGCATTCATTAAGGCTGATCTCCGAAGACAAAAGGCCAGTTTGGAAAATGAACAGACAGTGAGTAAGCCCCCCTTCAATCCCTGCTGTGCCCCTGCTATTAGCTCAGGACAACACCCAATCTCTCTCCCTTCTAGGAAAGGAGGTGGTTTGTGGGGAAGCTCCTTGTTGGCATTTTCAAACTGGATGCAATCCCAGCTCTGCCAGCTGCTGGGGCCTCTGTTTGCTCAGTGTTAATGTCATGCAGAATCTGTAGGCTCTGGGTTGTGCAGGGCTTCACACATCTTTATACCAGCTAGGGCCAGATGTAGGGTAGTGCTGGGCTTGCTTCTCTCCCTTCGCAATGTGTTGAGGCCTTCAGTGCTTTGCTCTTTTTTAGAGCTGAGTAACTATTATTCTAGGCCCCTAGGCTGGCAGGTTATTCCTCTGACTCCATGCCATTGGCTGCCAGGTGGGATTCAGTGTATGTGACTGGTGGAAGCTAAGGTGACAAAGCCTAAGTGAGGGCTTGAGCAGCCTGCCTGCTCACACTTGGCATAGTGCTGCTGACAAGGCTGCTAGTTCATACTTGCACACCAGAGCTTGGGGTGTGATGCCCCTGTGGCACACTGTGCAATAAATGCAGCTGTTTGCACATGGGAGAAGGCCTCTGGTGAACTGATTGCAGTGGATACTATCAGAAGCTCTCTCTGCAGGGAAAGGGAGGGGACTGGTTGGTTGAGGCTATTTGCCTCTGGTCTCCTCCTCTAGGATGTTAGCAGAGATATCCACTCAATGTTCAGGCAACCATCAGCAACCATGACTAGCAAAGTGTGAAAATATCAGTTCTCTGCTGCCTTGAATCAGCTCTAGTAAGAAGACAGTGTTGCCCTCCTCCAATGCTGGTGGCACTGTGAGTTAAATTCATAATGTGGATGTGGAATACCCAGGAAAGGGCCTGAGGTCCTTTGGCAGTGAAGGTGATGCCTTCTAGTAGTAAGATCCTTTCCCTTTGTCAGACATTTCTTTCATCAAATGAATTGTACATTTTTGCCTGAGCCGTTTTTAGTATAAATCTTTTTCAGTTTAAATTGTAAGAGTTTGCTGCTGCATGGGGAAGAGCATTGCAACCAGAGCAAAGGTGGTGCAATGTCATTTTATAATCCTAGAAGTCTCCAGAAGTGACAGTAGTAACAAGTAGAGGGATGTGTGTGAGATATCAGGTCTCAGTCAGTCAAAAATTTCACTGGCAGCTCCTTCCCCCTGAGGAGACATGCTCTGAGGAAGTCATGTTGCACACCCCACCACACCCCTAAAGGTGTCCTCCACGTGGCTGGGCTCTCCTGAGTATTCTCAAACTTAACAACCAACTGCAGGTGCTCGGCTGCCTGAAGGTAGGCTGAATCTGGTGTGCTGCACTAGGATGGATGCCTCGGCCAGGGGATCATCCAGATGAGCTTGGGCATTGTGTGCTGCCTTTGTGGAGAGCTCTGATGAAGTCAGGTACTGGAGCTTTTCTCTGTGGCACAGCTGCTTTGCACATGCTTGGGTGATTTTACTGGTTTCTTCTGTTGCCTGTTTCCCTTTCTTATTTTGCTCTGCTTTCATATCTTTTCCTACTTGCCTCCATATTTTCTGGGATGGTGACTTGTGACTATCATTACAGAGACTCCAAGGCAGCAATCAGATCATGGATTATGGGACTGTAGCTTGTAACTCTAACCCCATCAATGCCCACTCCTGCTCACTAGCTTAAACACATCAAGGTAGGAGAATTGCACTAATCTACTTCTCTGAACACTTAGAGGGTGGCACAGGCACCAAGGCAGTGGCATTTCTGGGGTGACTGCAATAGCTGTAGAGTATCAAGAATCTTTCTGGTCTTCTCAGGTACTCAGCTGTGAGGAAAGACAAGACAGACTTCAAGAACAGAGTGGAGATCCCCCCAGACATGTCAGAAAGAGATGTAGGGATTCAGCTAGGTGCAGCAAAGCAAAGCCTGGTGCTGGAGCAGATGGAGATCTGAACTGTCAGTCATTTGTAAGGGAGAGGAGGTGCAGACATTTGGAGTCACTTTGCTGACATTATTTTTACAGTCCAGGTTCTTGGCTGGGGGTGATACCGGGAACCCTTTAAAGAATTGGCTTTGATCACAGTCAGGGTGCATGGCCAACTTCAAGGAAGAAATTTAAAAACATATTGCAAGAACAGAGTCATTGGGTTAGTGCCTTGTGGTATAAGAAAAGCTTCTACCGCATGGTATTGTGATATAAATTGAAAATTGTAAAGCTTTGTGCTTGTTGATCTGTGAATCTCAGTGGTACTTTGCATTTTCTCAGCTGTTGCTTGGGGTGGTGTGCTTTACTACTCACTGTCCTCTGCTTCACACTGACAGGCTGGCCTACTAAGTTATCCATGCTACCCTTTGCTTTTCAAGGTGTGATAGACTGTGTGTATCATTTAGTGCCACAGCCAACAGGACTAACAGGCAAAAGCAGAGTGACTCGATTGGGAAAACTGCCTTAACCCTGCTAAGATTAGGGCATGTTCTACTGGGACCATGAAGCTGCTGTGCTTTGATGGAAATATGAGGAAGAGTCCCATGAGCAGGGAAAGAGTGATGGTAAATGGAGTTATATCCAGCTGGCAGGTCACCAGTGGTGGGCCCCAAGGCTCAGTATTGGGGACAGTCCTGTTTAATGTCTTTGTTGATGACCTGCATGAGGGAATGGAGTCCACCCTTAGTCAATTTGCAGGCCAAACACCAAGCTGAGCAGTAGTGTTGTTGGAAGGTTGGAAGGCTCTGCAGAGGGACCTGGATAGGCTGGATGCATGACTGAAGTCATTTTATCAGGTTCAACAAGGTCGAGTGCTGGGTCCTGCAGTCTCAGGACCTGCTGGGTCACAACAACCCCAGGCAATGCTACAGGCTTGGAGAAGAACAGCTGGAAAGTTGCCCATTGGAAAAAGACCTGGGGGTGCTGGTTAGCTGCCACTGAACATGACCCAGCATGTGCCCAGGTAGCCAAGAGGGCCAGTGGCATCCTGGCTTATGTCAGAAATAGTGTGGCCAGGGGGAACTGGGTAAGGGATTGTCCACCTGTACTGGGTGAGGCTGCATCTCGAGTCCTGTGTCCAGTTTTTGGCCCCTCACTGTAAGAAGGACATTGAGGTGCTGGAGCATATCCGGAGAAGGGCAGTGGAGCTGGTGAAGGGTCTGGAGCACAAGTCCTGTGAGAAGCACCTGAAGGAGCTGGGGTTGTTTAGCCTGGAGAAAAGGAGGCTCAAGGGAGACCTTTTTGCTCTGTCATAGTGAGCTGGGGGTCTGTCTCCTCTCCCAAATAACAAGTGACAGGACAAGAGGAAACAACCTCAAGTTACACCATGGGAGATCTAGATTGGGTATTAGGAAAATTTCTTGACCAAAAGGTTTGTCAAGCATTGGAACAGCCTGCTTAGGGAAATGTTAGAGTCATCTGGAGGTATAAATATCCTGGAGGTATTTATAAGACATGTAGATGTGGTTTTTAGGGAGGTGGTTTAGTGGTGGACTTGGCAGTGCAGGGTAAATGGTTGGACTTGGTGATCTTAAGGGTCTTTTTGAGCCTAAACAATTCTGTGGTTTTTGCAAGGAGAATACTCAGGGTCAGTTGTGAGCTTCCAGAGCATGCAGAGCTGTGGAGTTGTGCAGATCTCACTTTCCATTGAAGCACTGTACCACTGGCTGTGTAGCAGTTTTTCTTCTATTGGTGCCCTCATCTGCTGTTGTTATAATGAAACAAATGTTGCAGTTAGTAGATTAAATTAGCCTAATGGCATCGTGTACACCCTGTCCTCTATTAATTGAGCTGTAGTGTGGTACCAACAATCCTCCCCACTTTTGTCTGCCTCAGTTCCCAGAGCTTCAGCTAGGTGAACTTTCTGTATCTCAGAACACCTGGATCAGATGCCTGTTTTATGATTATGAGGCTCTTTGTGCACTGCCTTTGTTGTAAATGCATCTGAAGCCATTCCAGTGTTGTGCCTTAAGGTTTCATGGAAGTGTCAGTTGATTCAGCACCCACATTATACTCATGAATATGCTTGTGCTCATTTGCTTGTGATTTTCAGCATCCATGCAAACCTTTTTGTGTTGTTTCTTTGCATTAAGAAAAAGCATCTTTGCTGATCTTCCATAGTTGGTTTAAGACAAGTGTCCACCCTCAGTAGCTTACTGGATTCTGTTGGAAGCTGCACCATGCTTAGCCTCTAGTGAAATACTGCTAATAAAAAAATGCTGGAATTTTGTGTAGTAGGCACAAACAATGTGTACCCATTCTCTGCTTTCCAAACTTCCCTAATCCATTTCTGTGCTTGCTGCATGGCAAGCAGCCTTCTCCTGTCACAAAGCCATAGGCAGGCCATCTGTATGCCCTTTTCCAGTACTGTGACTCAAGGCTGTGAGAGCGGCCTTCCTTTCCCAAGGTGGTAGAGCCCTGCAGACTGTCTGATCTAAATTTCTGCTCCTGTATCTCCACAGCAGATGACTGGTGCTGAGACCCCAGAGGTGCTTGGGGAGCCTGTTCTGAGTTGCTTGAATGCTTCCACGGTACATTCTGGTGGAGTTTCCAAAGTCTAAATGCAGATTTCCCCTTATTCCTACTTCTGTCACTACTTCATGCACCCCCCAACCCTTCCTGCTTGTTGAAGTTCCCTCCTCCTGGATTTTGCTACCAGACATCTCTTTGAAGCTTTCTTTATCTCACTCCTCTGCTTTGGGATGTTGCTGCTGACTTCTGTAAAACCTTTTCACCTACAGATTGTCTAAGAGCCTACTCAAAATGAGACTGTTTCCTATCTCTTGCTTCCATGCTGCCTGGATTTCTCTTGAACTGCCCTGGGGATGTGAACCTCTTTCCTGTGCACCTCTGATTTCTGCCTCAGTCTTGCCCTGCAGTGAGTAAACTCAGAGCCCAAGCTGCAGGAAACTTCACATGCACCCTTACAAGTCTGTGTGCTATATTTTGAATTGGTGACAGGTGGGCTGTCTCATTGTAAGCAGAATCAGAACTTGAGAGGTTTCAGAAATCCACTAGGGGAAGAAGCTTCAAGTTTAATCCTAACACACCCCAGAAAGGCTCAGAAGCTGAGCTTGTCAAACTCCACCCAGGAAAGCTGAACTGGAATTGCAGTTTGGCTATTCCATGAAGCTGAGGATAGGGTGGTAATTGGGCAGCAGTCTCCATTTGCCTTCCTCCATCTTAAGGTTCCCAGAAATTAGGCTAGTTCTTCTACAGGATTTATGGAGAAAAAAGCTTTTGTATGTTTGCCTCTTATTTTTTATGTCTCTTTAAGAATATGAGTAGTGAACTTGGAAGAAGGCACTGCCCTGTGGAATTATCTCAGCCATAAATCCAAGCTGGGGAAAGGGAAGAAGTAGGACAGAGGATTCCAGCACTTCAATGGGCAGTGGGAGTGGGGATGAAAAGACTTGAGGATGAGTGAGATAAGCAATGTGTCTGAGAGCTGAAGAGGCCTCAGACATGCTGGAGTAAGAACACAGGGGAACTAGTGGTTGTGCTGAGCTTCCTGAGGTTGTAGAGAAAGCAAGTTCTCTCTGGTGTCTGCATGGACACTGTGCTGTCTCATGGCATGAGGATTCCAAGGATTTGGCCCTGCAATTTCATGCTTTGAGGCTGAGTTGTGTCACGGTGAAATGTTGGTGAGCTGGCTGTGGGTCTGATGCCTCCAGTGGTATCAGCCCCGCAGTGAATTAGTAGTGGTGTGAGGACTACAGCAAGTAGTTTAAACAGTTGGACATTGCACTGCCCTGCTGCCCCAGTGCCTCTTGCCTGGGCAGTCAAAGTGGCCTAGAGAAGGAAGAGGGAACCAGCAACACTCTCTGAGGATGGCAGTTCTTCTTTGGGGATTTCTGCACAGGCAGGGAGCTATGAACAACCCAGGCTCTGGCCAGCTGATGTCTCTGAAGCCTGGATCTGGCCAGCCAGGATCCTAACCATATTGTTTTTCTCTGACTTGCAGAAAGGGTTGCCAGAAGCCTACAGTAATCCCGTAGTTCTTGAGGAATCACGGCTGTGAAATGAAGGGGTGGCAAAGCTGGGAGATACAAGCCCCCCTCATTCCCATCTTTTCTGCCTGCACCATCCTCCTGTGACATGCACCCCATGGGAGGGGGGCAGCCTCAGGACTGGAGCCCTGTGAACTGCTTGTGGAGAGTGTGAAAGAGCAGAACAAGAGGGGGCTTGCTTTTGTCAGTTTTATCATTGCATCTTGCTGTTTTGGCGTTTGGGAGGAGAAGCTGGGAAAATCTGCTGTGTCCCCCCAGTCCCACCACATATGCTTGGAAAAAGCACATGTGCTGAGAGAAAAGCCACAGTACCAGGCTAACCCTGAGCATGATGGTGGCCCCTTGCATGTGGCTGTGACATGAAAGGCAGAAGCTGGACCACACTTCCCCTGTGAGCAGCCCTGGAAGAGCTGGCTCTAGGGAAAAGGGATTGCTCTGCCTTGGTTGCCATGATGCTCTGTGTTGCACAGGTAGTCCTAGAGGCCTCAGTACATTACCAGCAAGTGCAAAGAGTGCACCAGATGCTGCTAGCTCTTTTATTATCTGGCTTTCCCAGATGAAGCACTCTTAATCTGGATAAACTTTTGCTCAGAATTCACTGGTGTTGCCCTGATGTTCCTACATATTAGATACATAAGAGATACCAATATGCCTCCTTCTAGCTCGAGGCAAGGACTAGTTCTGCAGCCTAAATCTAGCTCATCACTACATTAGCAACAACAGTGAGTCAAACCACAATTTCCCTGGGCTGAAGACTGTGTCTTCCTCCTTAACAATAAAGTGCCTTTTGCATGTTTCAGCACTACATAAAAACTTTTCTGAAGTGTTATATTGAGAAAACCAGCCAAGGCTGTGTTGCTCTTCACAGCCACAGAGAGGGGTGTGATGGGAATCCAGCTGTGCTCCAGTGTGGAAGCTTCCCATTTTGTAATGGAGAACAGGACAAGGTGCCCACTTACCAGCATTTGTGTCTTATAGACACTGCCCATCTGTATGCTGTTTACCTTCTAAACACAACTACAGATCCTTTTATCACTTCTCCATCTTTTCCAGCATTTCCTGGATTTTCCACCCCTGCTGGAGACATCAAGTGTCCTGTTAGGCCTTAAATCATGCAGTTACTTATGTATTATTTGAGGCAGGGGACAGAAGCTGTACTGAGGTGGAATAATTAAAAATACTCCTGACAAACCATTTTTGACAAAACATCTCTTTTTTGGTGGAATTTTAGCATTTTTTTGATACACTACATTTTGATACAGCCTGTCTGAGTTCACTAAGTGCTTAGACAACACTCTCAGGCATATGGTGTGATTCTTAGAGGTCCTGTGCAGGGCCAGGATTTGGACTGTGATCCTGATAAATTCCTTCCAATGCAGCATATTCTATGACTGAAGTCCTATATTTGATAGTTTGGGATTGAGGATGGAGATTTAGAATGATTTTCGATAGAAATTTCAATGGAAAATACAAACATTTGAAGTGTATAATGAAACCTGACACATTCATATTAAATGGTTGAAAACAGTCTACATGTGGCTCATTTAATAGCCTGCAATGTTCTGCAGAATGGAAAAATCATCTGTTTGCCCAGTGCTACTGCTGTGTTATTTTCCTCCCTTTGTTTCCTCTTTCTTCTGCATGTGATTTGGCTTCCCAGCTAGGAGTTCCTGCTGGTTTTTTTTCTGCATTCTGTGCTGCCCACCGTTTTGGGCATCATTTTCTCTAGGTCTGAGGAACCTGTTCCTGTTTCCTCCATCTTCTGTAGTTATAACTCGCTACAGAGGAAGCTCAGTCCTTGCTCACAGATGTATAGTTGGACTTTGCTGTCACCAGCATGCTGCAGAAGAGAGAGCATCAACAACCCTCTTCATGTGTGTTACATGAGCAGTCAAACCTGGAACTTTGTGGCAAGGAGTCAGGGAAAGGTAGGTTTGCTGTGAAGAGAGATGATGTATTCTGCAACATTCAGTGGAAGCTGCTGTTGGCTCTGGTCTTCTCCCCCTGCCGTGTAGCAGAAAAACAAACACAGCCCACTGCAGTTTTTTTGTCATTTATTAGAAATGGCCCCTGGAGAACACACACATGCAAGTTACACAGCAGTGCCAGGGGTAGCACCCGTTCTCTCTGGTCCGAAGTGTTCAGCAAATGCTGGGTAGTTCTGCACCTCCTCCCCACAAGTACACCAGGAGAGCAGTCCTTAGTGCTCTGGGCATGCCAGAGGCTTGGCCTGCTACCAGGGAGTCACTCACCAACTGCCTCCCATCAGCTTTGACACAGACTCCTCTGGGACTTGGTCTTTGACATCAGTCAGTTGCAATGTTGCATGGACAAGACAAAAACAACTTGGTAATGACAGTGATTGACAGAGTCCAACATTGAGCCCCCAGCAGGACTGGTGTCCTGGAGAAGTTCAGCTGAGCTTTCGTGGAAGTCTGGCAGTGAAAGTAGAAGATGACACCGACCTACAAAAAGCCCTTAACTTCAGTTTTTCTTCTTTTTTTGTGATTGTGCTTCTACCTCCAAGTACTGCAGCCCAATCAACATCCCCATAATAGAGAAACCTGTGATAGAAAGACAGGATGAGTTGTGTAGAAAACGCTGGACAAGAGCTGAGGCATCCCCTCCCGCCGTGCCCTCAGCCCATAGCTGCATGGGGAGTTTTTCTGGGCTCTCATAGCTCCAGGGGGAGGATGCAGAGCTTTACTTACTTGCTACCATGAGGGGTGCCATAACTCCAATTGTCAAGGCTGCAGTGTGGTATATGAAGACCTCAGAGAGGAAGTGAGCAAGGGCCAAAAAGAAGGTAAAGAGCGTGATGTGATAGAGGCTGTTGAAGAGCAGAGAAAAGCAGGTTATCATATCATACTGTGGGCATGAATAGGGCTGAGTGTAAAAAAAGGCAAACCTTCATGCTGCCCCATCTGCCCTCAGTGGCAGCAGAGAGGAGACTTTGTCCCTTGCCTAGTGAGGTACAAAATCTCCCTGGGCAACAGCTGAGAGGAGAATGGGGCAGCATGTTCAATGGTGCATGGAAGTCACAGGCATTGTCTGGCCTGAAGGAAGGTGAACAGGGAGAGCAAGAGTAGGGCACCAGTGAAAGGAGAAGTATGTGCACACACAAAAAGAAGGTGAGAACTACGCTGACAGGACTTGGCTGACTTCAGGCTAGTCACCCAGTGTCTTCCCACCTGTGCTCTGCTACCCTCTATGGGCCACAGCTGTTGAAGAGAGCAGGTTCAAGAGATGTAAGATAACATTCCTCAAAGAAACTGATTCTTGGTAACTGGCACTGCCACCACCCCCTAAAAACACATAGTCCCTGCACCTCCCTACCTCAGATAAGCCTAGGCAATCCAAGCACATGCAGCCAGGTGAACAGTGACTTCTGCTGCAGGGCTGAGAGAAGCTGTGACAAAAGTGTTTTAGCAATCTCCAATAAAGGCTTTGTTTAGCATAGACCTCAAGTCAGCTTGCTTAGAAACCCTTCTCAGAAACATTTCTGTTAGCACAGGGAGAAATGGTGTGTCTCCCACTCAGCATCAGGCTGCCCCCCAGGCCTTGCTGTCAGCCCCAGGTAAGAGTGTAGGAAAGAAAGCAACCGGTTAAAACCATCGCAATGGGGCACCTGAAACTGTCCCAGTCTTTAGCCGAGCTGTAACAGTAAAAGAAGTATTGGGCATCAGTCACACCACAGCATTAGCAATTGCTTAATTAACAGCAGCAACGCTATTCAGAAAATGCTTTCCAAGCTGGAGCTCAGAAAGTGGTGACAGTAAGAGGCTCTCAGATCTAACAGCTTCTGTCTGAGCCACGAACAGAAATCAAACGCGCAGGCTGTCCCCACGGAGGAAGAAGGGGGCAGCAGCCATCGCCCAAACCCCACGCTGCTACTGGAGCTTCTTCAGGGGAACGCCGTCAACACTACCGAAAGTTCAGGAACAGCTTTCGATTGCCCACCTCCCCTGGGCCGCCCCCTAAGCTCAGGCTGTGTCTAGCAATCAAACCAATGGGTCTCTCGGGTGCTGCTTTACATACGTCCTGTTACGGATGTCGATTGCGCAGAGGCAGCGGATCACTGACGACAACAGCGTCCAGACGCCGAAGGTCCGAGCCTGGAGCCCATTCACTGCGTAAAGAAGGAGGGAGCGCATGGAGACCACGCACGGCCCTGCCTGCCACCGCCAGTCCCACCGTGCAGGGGCACGCCGGGGCAGCAGGCAGCTCCCGGGCCCCAGGGGGGGGACCCCGAGGACAGCCCCAGGCCCACGGCTGGAAGGCGACCTCCAGGCGCCAGGGCGGCGGCGCGGCCCTTACCGAGGCCGGGGCTGGCGGTGTACAGCTTCTCTGAGAGGAAGCCGTGATCGCGGAAGCTCTGCAGGGTG
>VXBQ01014490.1:580214-730295 GCA_013400175.1 Phainopepla nitens | reverse complement strand
GGGACGCGCGTTGCCGGTAAGCGCCCGGGTGGCTCTCACGGGCCGGTGCGGGGTAATCCGGGCTGGAAGGCGGCGCTTCTTCCTGCGCTCTCGTGGCTCGGAGGGGATGTCCGACAGATCACAGGCGTTTAACAGACTTGTTGATAGTCCTGTGAGAGGTAATGCGCTAGCGGGAGGGGGTGGTTACCTGATGCCTCTCGCTGTCCTGCTCAGCTGTTCTTTCCTGCTTTTGATCCTTATTGCAGGTGGCTGCTCTTGCGAGTAGGATTGGGCTGTATGAAAGCTCCCGGAGGAAATGCCAGCTGGGATGGCTAAAGATCTGGAGGAAACTGGTTCATCCTCAGGGGAGGAAGAAGATGCTGTAGTTGGACTGGAGTAAGTAGAAAAACCCCCCTCTGAACTGTTTCCATGTCCCTGTGCTTTCTAGTAGTTTGAAAAGACAGATGCATTCCTTACCCTCTTACCCTCCTACCTATGAAATGGAAGATGATTTGTTTGAGCCTCAAGCTTAAGGGCAGGCTGTCTACATCTGCAGCCTAAAAGACCACCACATTCATCAGGGTTGGATGTGCAGCTTTTATTTGGCTGCTCTCAAGTCCATAGTTTCATGGATTTCTTTCTGTCATGTTCCTAAAATGGGAATGTTTTGATGATATCTGTACTTTTTTTTTTTTTAAGCTTTTACTGCTGCAGAGATTGGAAATGTGCTGTATCGTAGATTGATATACAGTGTTTTTTGTGCTCTTTATAAAACTGTCTTTTGATAACTACTAGACTGCATATTTCTTACTCGTAACAAGTCATAATGTTTGTTCCATCTTTGTTTAGTAACTTCTTTAGCTTTGCTTGTGAAGCAATTGCTCCCTTATTCTTTCCCATAGCAGAATCACTTTTGTTTCACCTGGGCCTACTTCACTGTGTCCTGTTAGGGTTTCTTTGGGTGCACGCTGTGACTGAGTGCCCAGCTGCAGGCTGCAGTGACTTAGAACATTTAGAGGCATGTTGCTTTGTAGCAAGTGGTTGGTTTGGATTTGTTAGATCCTGGTGGATGGAAAGGTCTAGAACTTCACCTAGAATGTAACTGTAGCAGTATGTCTGCATGGAGTGACCAGGGGTCATGCTAGGAATGAATGACTGTCACCTGGAGGATTGAGCCTTGCTGCAAATCCTCAGGACAGGCTTAGTATAAACTCCTGTCCTGTTGCCTCAGCTCATTTTCCACTTACATAAGGCTCTGGCCTGTGGTGGGAATTCTGGAATCTCCTTGGGTCCCTTCCAGTCTGAATTGCTAATTACACCCCAGTTACTCCCAGCTGGGAGTGCTGTGAAGTTAATTTGTCTGGGTGATAATGGTAGTAACTTTAAGAGGACCAAGGCTGCCCTTAAGAGCTCTTGTCCTAGCATCAGAAAGTTGCCTTTCTATCTCTGTTCCTTTGTTCTAAAGTGTTGGAGGTGTTTTGACTTGTGTAGCTTCTCCAAACCTTTGGCAGACAATGATCTTTCATATTCTATAGCTAAATTCTTTTGTATATCTCTGCCAGTCTTTGTATTTCTTCTTCTTCTTCTCCAATCCCTCAGTCTCTGTTTTCTGTTAACTGTTTCATGTTTTTAATTCCCTTGTGTAGTGGTAGTAAACAGCCTGAGTTTTATTTGCCTAGGGAGGTTGACAGTTTTTCTTTATCCTAGAATTCGATATAACAGGTCTTAATTTTTTTTTGGTGTGTCCTTAGTTCCTCTGAGGAGATGAAATTTTCCCAGTGTAGTCTTGTTGTTTTCTAAAGAACTGATCACTGCATCTCAGAGCTTAAGTGGTGCACTGGGGGGCATCGTTCTTGATTTCTGGCCTTGCTTTCCATTGTACCTGACAGGAATTAAAAGGGAAGAACACATAGCTTTATCCATTGTGTTGAGCCAAGTCTGTTCTAGTCTCTCAAACTCTGCATTAGTGCTTTTTTTTTTTTTTTTGTGCACTTCAGACTCCAATATTACAGCTAGGCAGACTGCACTGATCTGCAGTTCTAAAATTGGAGACTGGAAACTGCATTGCAAGGTCTGGTTGTGTGGATACCAGCAATTGTGGTTTATCATGAATTATAGATCTTGTTTTCAGGCTATAAATTCACAGAACTGTAGCTGTGAAAGCTCATGAGGCCTCTCCTAAATTACACCCACTAAAATAAATACAGAACTCAACAGGATTAAACAGAACTCGGGCTGGCAAGACCAACCCAAAAAGAGGGTGATCTGGAAGATTCCCTTTATAGCTGAGTACCAAGGGTGCTGTATTGCATTTGTGTGGTCAGGTTTTGGTAGTGGGAGGGCTACAGGGGTGTGTTCTGTGAGAAGCTGCAAGAAGCTTCCTCCGTGTCTGACAGAGCCAATGCTCCAATATGGACCCACCACCGGTCAAGATGGAGTCCAGGAATGATGGTAGAACCACCACTGTGATAGCCTATCTGGGAACAGAAAAAAAAAGTTATTGCTTGGGGGTAATAGTGCTCAGAGAAGAGTGAGAGTATGTGACAGGAAGAGCTCTGCAGCCACCAAGGTCAGAGGGCAGGGAGGTGCTCCAGGTGCCAGAGATGGGATTCCCTGTGGTGAAGACAGCCCCTGCAGCCCATTAAAATCTGTGGGCATGCAGAGATCCACCTACAGCTCATGGAGGAGCCCCACACTGAAGCAGGTGTATGCCCAAAAGAAGGATGGGATCCCGTGGAAGCCCTGTGCTGGAACAGGCTCCTGGGAGGGACCTCCAGACCCCTGGGGAGAGGAGCCTGCCCCGGAGCAGGTTTGCTGACAGGACTTGTAACGCCATGGGGGAGCCGTGCTGGAGCAGCCTTTCCTTTCAGTACTGCACCCTGTGGAAAGGGACACACGCTGGAGCAGTTCCTGAGGAGCTGTAGCCCGTGGACAGGATTCACACTGGAGAAGTTTGGGGAGAACTGCCTGCTGTGGGAGGGACCCCGTGCTGGAGCAGGGTATGGACTCTCCCTGAGGAGAAGCAACATGTGATGAGCTGGGTGTAACTCTCATTCCCCTTCTCCTTGCACTGCTGAGGGGAAGGAGGTAGAGATTCAGGAATTAAATTAAGCCTGGGAAGGAGGGAGGGGTGGGGGGAAGGTGTTTCTAAGATTTGATTTGCTTCTGATGATCTTGCTCTGACTTTGATTGGTAGTAAGTTCAATTAGTTTCCACAAGTCCAGTCTCTTTTGCCTGTGATTGTAATTGGTGAGTGATCCCTCCCTGCCCGTAACTCATGAGTCTTTTGGTAGATTTTTTTCTCACCTGTCCAGCTGTGGAAGAGAATGATGGAGCAGCTTTTGGTGAGTGCCTGGCATTTAGCCAGGGTGCAGCCTGGAACCACCACAGATGCCTAGCACCTGGAGTATGTGGAGTCAGCACAGGCAGGGCTTAGGGACAGCCACAAAACTGAAAGGCAAAGAGTAAATTTCTTTTTGTTACCTTGCTCACTGGGGGATCCCCAAAGCAGCATCAGAGGCATACAAGCAGAGAGGCAGGCACTGTGGAGCTTGGTCCTTGCCAGAGGATCACTGAAGCTGCTGCTCACACCTGTTTTTCAGGGATTCTTGCAGGTATATTTTATCACTGTGCTTTGACCTTTCCCACCACGGGGCAGGAATCTCAAGCATGTTCAATAAGAGTGCTTTGAAGTCTATTGCAGTGCTGTGCTATCTGACTTCAGATGTTCTACTTGTGAAGCACACAAAGATAGACAGCAGTTAGAATATCACATGTATTTTTCTACACCCAAGCTGTAAGTCACTTAGGCATGTCTACAGTCCTCCTCACTAATCTTCTACTATTTTCCCCAGTATGTCCTGGCCGCAGGCTAGGTGGGTAAGTATGGAGAATTGCTGTGTGTTACTGTAACTTACTGCTGCATGTATGAGGTTCAGCAGTTGCTTATACTGGCTGTCTTGTCATTCCAGGGATCATCCATGTATCAAGTGGACCGGTGGTGGCTGCAGGCGGGTCCCTATCTTGGTGTTTCATGCTGAGGCCATTCTGACTCAGGACAGCTACCTCCGTCTAATTGGAGGTGGGTGCTACTATGTGCCAGCTTTTGGCTTGAAAGCATGGGGTAAAAGTTTCTTACCTGATGTTCCCTTCACTTTGTGGTGGGAGGAAGATGTGGTAGGAAAGAAATTAAAATCCTCTCTAGTCTCTGACCACTGAGACATTCAGAAATGCTTGATCTGATGGTGGATGCTTATCATGTCTTTGGACTCTGATAAGTGTCTGTCCCTCCACTGGGCCCTGATGTGTTTCGAGTTGGGACTGTCTGCTTGCAAACTGAACTTGGAGGCCGTGCTAGAACTTAGAACCAGAATACAAATTCACCATAGCTAAGACCTTAAAATCAATCATGGCAGTGAGTTTTGAAAGCATTTCACTGAAAAATAAAGCAGCCAGCCCCACAGTTGAACAATAAAAAGCTGTAGTAACAAATCTCTGAGTCTACAGCCTCACAACCCTGAGAAGGCCATAAACAAAATGGTTGCTGGCAGCACTTGAGTGGGGAGACCAAACCTGTCAAGTGTCAAATAAGAGAGAGCCTCTAAAGAAGTTGGGCTATTATAAACAGTCACTTTGGATTTGAAAAGTTAGTAGTTGTGGGTGTGTACAGCTGGGAGTTCATTCTGGATGTGCTGAGTTGGAGAAAAGCTAAAATCTACTCAGCTTCTTTTTGTGAAGGTGCTGACACTTGTTTCTTCTCTTGCTTTTTCCTTTCTTAGGTAATTGGTGCTTTTGTTTCTAATATCCTATCCAAGCAGAAATGCTTCTGGCTCATTGGGGTAAGGGGTGCAGAAGGTGATTTATATGTGGAAACTCCTGATCCTTTTCATGTGAGTTAAAAACATACTTGGATGGTGCCAAAAGCTGATGGTAATTGTAACTCATGGTTTTTTCTGGAGCGTGGGGTCTCTTCTACTTTTTCTCACATGGTTTAACAAATTTATTGCTGAATGGTACAACTTGTTAAATTTCCTCCAGCTTTGTCTCCTTACTGATTAAGATATTGCTTACTTTTTTGACTTACTTTTGTTGATAGAATATATTTCCTGAAATTTAATCTCCACCCTTTTATTCTCAGTTAGAATCAATTTGTAAAGTGCCTTTTCTAGGCAACTCTGTATTTTAGCATTGCAATTGCTTTCTCTGCTCTCTTTGAACTCTTTTTTGGGTTGCCACATCCTTTTATATTACAACTGACCTCTAGTCTTGCTACTTGCTTTTGGTTTATCTTATACCTCCAGGGCTGCTTACTGCCTTTGTTTTTATGACTTTCTACTTGCATAGTGAGTTTATCTTTTTTATTTCCTTGTAACGTTTACTTTATTTCTTACTGTATTTGCAGTTATTTGTTGGAAGATCAGTACAGGTGAATGAGATGTAAACAAAAATTGAGTGCATTATTTTGGGATCAAAATAAGGATCTAAAAAGTGATCACATAAGCTAGCCATGCCAACGAAGTGCATTAGACATGATTACTTTAAGCTAGAAGTATAAATATTGAATAGAGAAAAAAAGCTGAAATCATGTTGGGAGTGTTATAAAGCAATCTGTATAATGGAATGTTTAAAAAAAAATAATCTGGGTGTTTGTTAGGCCGTGCTGTGCTTTATTTTTGCATGATGGGGTTCTGTGATGCTACTATATTACAGCTAAGGGTTGGTGTCAGTCAGCTCAGTGATGCTGAGGTTGGCATTTCCTATCTCCCTGTGACGTGCTGCTGCTCTCTGTGAATTAAGTGCAGCTGTACTGTCTGAGTCCTTTTCTCTGGCAGCACGAGTGACTTTGGTTTATTCTTCCAGGTGCAGACTCTAATGCCTGTCTCTTTGCCTCTTCACAGAGCGCTTCCACATGTCCTATAAGATTGTGCGAACAGACAGCCGGCTGGTTCGGAGCATCCTGACTGCCCATGGCTTCCATGAGGTGGGTGCAACCAGCTTCTCATCTGATTTTGTGTCCATGCTGGGAGGTGATGATGATGTCTTTGGATTTTTTGTGGGTTTTGTTTGGTTTTTGGTTTTTTTAACTCTGCAGGGTTAGAACCATGGAGTTGCTGTGGCCCCCGCCTTGAGGTTTTTGGTTTTGTCTTCTAGCGTACTCTGCTAGTCAGACTGAAAATATGTCATTTTGCTCTCTCAAAGGAGAACTCATTAGTCTTAAGCCTTCAAAAATAGGGAATGCTGAAGTTTGGTCATGTGTTTTTTCTCTTTTTGCTTTTAAAGCGTCACACCCTTGGGAAGATCTGAAGGATTTAATTTCTGAAGGAAAATCTGAAGGATTTAATTTCTCAGCCTTTACAAGCACTCAGAAGTGTTGATGTAGTATTTCACACTTCTCTTCTAGTGTCTGTCTTGCTCTAAAGAATGTCCTGTATGCAGCTAATGACAATTTGAGAGATGTGTAGGGTTGATTTTTGTTTTTTTTCAGAATAAAAGCAACTTAAGGAATTGATCTGACAGGTTTCCTGAAGAGATTTAAAATGCTTTACAAACTGTATTTAAACTGTCTATGAAAATAACAGTCTCACAACTTTGTTTAGAAAAATTTGACATGGTTATTTCCCAGCATGGGAATACCTTAGGGCAGCAGTTTGGCTGGAGTTGCCCTTATATTAGAGATAGTAGAGGAGACTTATCTTAAACTAGAGTTGCTTTGGCCTTGTAGATCTAGGGGCAAAGTTTTTCATTAGGTCGATGTTTTTGTGTGTGGTGTTTTTTATGTTGCTTTCTAGGTTCATGCTAATAGCAGCGATTATAACCTCATGTGGACAGGATCACACTTGAAGCCCTGCTTGCTGCGTTCCCTCACAGATGTTCAGAAAGTCAATCATTTCCCTAGGTAAGGTCTTGATACCGTGTTTTGTTGAACATCTCTGTGATGATTTGCAAAAATCTGAACATAGATAACTCCCCCCAAAAAAATGGAGTATACATGGTACTGTAAAATCCCAACAGACTGGGCCAGTGCCACATGCTGTCTTCATTCTTAATGGTCTTCGGGTTTTCAGGGAATAGTATATGAATTAAAATGTTTGTCTTTAGCACAAATATTGGAATTTTAATTTTATTGTCTTTATTTGGTGATAAATTATTTGTGACTTCAGATTTTTAGTTAGAAGGATAGTCCTATGTCCCCAGCTTAAGTTTGTAACCACCCTTATAACAGATTGCCGTGCTTCAATCTGTCTTGGGAATTGCAAGAAGTGCCACTAATGATATTAAATACAACCATAAGGGAGAAGCAGTAAAGCTTGAGAGCAGTTACAGGTTAGGGTTTAGACATCTTACAAAGCTACAGATACTTCAGTAACTAGGACAAAAGGTTGCTGTAACATTGGAGAAAAAATAGATACAGTCTCTTGTTTTGGGACTGCAGGTCATATGAACTGACACGAAAGGACAGACTGTACAAGAATGTCTGTCGAATGCAGCTGGTCCATGGCTTCAAGACATTCCATATCTTACCTCAGACCTTCATCCTCCCAACAGAGTACCAGGACTTCTGCAGTAAGTGAATGGCTGGTGATGCCCAGACATAAAAGAAAATAATGGGATGTGAGGAGAAGGGAGTTATTTTTAATATCCTAGCCTTTTGATCATGCCAGTGGTTAAGGCAAAAAATTAGAGGAAGCTGGGAAGTCAGTAGAAAAGGTCCACATGATTTCTTTATGTAATTTCTACTCTGCTGTTTACGCCATGCCTGTGTAAGTTTTCAAAAAGCTGATGTGGGCTTAGACTCCAAAATGGAGGAGTTTTTATGTGCACAGTGTTGCTCATCAGCTTCACAATATCCCTGCCTAATACCTGGGAGTACTGAAGTGAGAAGTGCCAAAAGGAGGCATAGGGCAGAAGAATGAAGCTATTGGAGCAGCAGGGGGGGCTTCAGGAAGGGACTGTAATAATTGCAGTGATTCCACAGGGGTAAAATAGCACGTTGAAAAAGCAGACTTTGATCTCTTTGGGAGTTCTCTAAAGCATTTACCATAGGCAGTATCCTTGATTCTTGCTCTCCTGTTAGTAAGCAGAATGGAAAATGTTGCAGACTTGTGCTGTTTTCTTTTAACCAGATACCTATTCTAAGGACAGAGGCCCGTGGATAGTGAAGCCTGTGGCCTCTTCCAGAGGTCGAGGTGTCTACCTGGTAAATAATGTAAGTGTTCACTAAAAGGACTGCTCTTCAGTAACTCTGTCTTCAAAACTATGTCGGTCTCCAGGCAAGAGGCATGGAGGCTTCTAACTGGACACTGGCCTTACTCTCAATTTCAGCTATAGTTGGTGAGCAGCTCAGCAGCCCTGAGCAGCTTGGAAGGCCTGCCTGGGCCTGTGTTGTATAACCAAAAGCAGTCTATCTCGTTGCATGCTGTGCACATCTTGCAATCTGCTTTCAAGTCTTAGCTTACTAGGAGCAAGTTTACGCTCCCTGAGACAGTTTGGGAAGCTGTAGTGCTTCCTGCTCTCCTTGTGGCTGACAGTAGGCTGACCTTGTGGAGACATCCAGAACTCTGCTTAGTTGTTTCCCTGCGTGACCTAAACAGTCCTCAGACCCCTTGTCTCCCACTTCCCTATAGAAAAGACCAGTTTAAATGAACCTTGATAGAGTAGGAAGTGTATCAATCTTAAAGCTATGTTAGCTAAAGGCCAGTGTGTCCTTCCTGAGGTGTAATGTGGAATAGTTCTTTAGTTCTTTGAAATCCATGTGCAGGTTTTAGTGTCTCTTACTCTTTGTGGGCTTTGAAGGGAGTTAGGTTGTCATAGGTAACAAATACATATGAACTGGAGCCAAACACAAGGAGATTCCAATAAATATGCACAACAGCAAAATGACTGTTGAGTCATTTTGTTTTCACTCATTCAAACCCCTTTAGCCTTCCCTGCACAGAAGGGGTCATGCTGCCTCATCTCTTCTCTACTTGGATCATTTCCCATAAAATAAGGGAGCAATTTGCCAAGTGTATGAGGTAAGTATTTCCAGAACTACACTCAGTTTTTTCTTTGATTGAAAGGGATGATGAGCTCAGGCTCACGTGGCAGTTGGCCATGACCTGGGGAAAATACCCTTCTGGGACCAATGTCCCTTTGTGTATTTCTGTTCAAGAAACACTGCAGCTAGTTTGGCCCACAGGACAGTTTCCTTCAGTGTGATGCCATTAAAAGAGTGTCTTTCAGAATCTCATCACAAAAGTTTTTGAAAATGACAATAACCCGTCCAAACAAATAACAAACCTTTGCATTTCCCTGACCTGTATAGAAGAGTGTGTCACTTTTGTGTGATATTCTGAGGGAAGTTGAGCTTGTTCTCTCACCTTCTATATAAGCATTTTATATGCTTAGGTTTTCTGCTTATGATGCTGGTGTTGTGGCTGAATAGATGCAAAATTGAATAAAGGCAGAATTCTGTGATTCTCTTGCCTCTTTTGCAAACTGAAGGCAAGAATGTGTTGTGCAGGAAACTGGTTACAAGAGAGCCTTGCATACAGCAAAAAGTAAAAGCTTTTTTCAACAGATCCCATAACTTTGTGATGAGTATTTGTCATAGTTGGAGCTTTCTGTTCTTACCTACAAGTGTAGCTTCTTTTGGGTACAGGAGCTCCTGCTGTGAACTGAGACTCAGTAGAAGGTAGGCAAAAAGGTTGGATACCAGCCCAGGATGTAGTTATAAAGATCACAAGTTGAGTCATTTTCTTCACTTGTGACTTTCTCACCACCTGTAGTTACATACTCCATCCTGGCTCTTCTAAACCCCTTCTCCATGTGTTTGGTTAAATCCTTGAGAAGAAAACAGAGTAACAGTTACTTCTTAGATGTGTGGTTTTTTTTTTTTCTCTGCCTATTTTACATCATTGCCATGTAGCTGTTAAATCTGTATGATACTCTGAGTATTTTACTAGAAAATTCAATGAACAACTTTTGGCAATGTGATCATTCCTAGACTTCTCTTTAGGATCTAATTACCTTAAATGTGTTGTGACTGACAGTTATGTTTTTTCATTTTTATTTATTTCTTCATTCCCCAGACATAGTTATTGGTACAGGGTGGCTTTAGGAGGGAAAGGCAGGAAAAAATGGTGGATTTGATCTAATTTTTTTTTATTCCTTACATCTCTTGTTTTTTCACTCTTAAATTCTCTATTCTTCTGCAGCCAAACCAAATTATACTGGAAGACAACATCTTGGTGTCTCGTTACATCAGCAATCCCTTGCTCATAGATGGTGAGTGTGCTTAGGAATTGCTTTTCTCCCTTCCTCCAACCCTGCATCTGAGGATCTCTGCAACCTTTTCAGGAGTTTAGTTGAATAATTGAGTGGTCTAGCTTGGTCTAGCATCAGACAAGTGTAACTAGAGAATTCATAAAAACCTGAAAGCTTTTCAACTGAGATAGGTCCCTGAAGCTATGTCAGCAGCAGATAATGGTTTACTGCTCTCAGAGTCTGTTGAAACTCCTCACCTAGTTATGATGTCTGGAAGATCTTTGCAGTCACTGACTGTTGACAACTGTATTTCAGATTTCAAGTTTGATGTGCGTCTCTATGTTCTGGTGACATCCTACGATCCACTTGTCATCTATCTCTACGAGGAAGGATTGGCCAGGTATGGGAGAAGTCTTGGTTTTTCAGTACCTGCACTTGATGATCCAGACAGTTCATGGCTTGCCTCTCTACTCCTGAAACAATAGTAAAATGAGGAAAGTGCCAGTTAGGGAATTCTGCAGGGTTTAAATAGATGATACTTCGTCACGCTCTGTCCCATCAGGTTTCTTCATATAGATTGCAGGATCTTGAGTGAGGGATTTTATTGTTTTTCTATATAATTAATAAAGCAAGTTTTCTACCCTCTGAAGGATTGAATTGGCCAAACAGATTGTCATTGGCATGTTCATTCTCAAGGCTGAGTTCTTCCTGAAACTTGGGATTGTTGGTACCTTTATGCCTCTTCTCCTTTCTCCAAGGGGAAGGGAATCCAAGCTTTCTCAAGTTTACCCTAAAAAAAAAACCAGTTGGAGACCTGTTAATGAATGAGCTCAGTGACTCATTCATTTCAATGACTCTTCTAAATTTTAGGTCAGCATTTGTATTTTCTGCAGTGTCTACTAAGTGATTTTAGGCTACTTCACTGTTTTTACCCTGCAAGATAACAATTTTCATTTGCATGTAAGTAATGAAAGATAACTAAGATTCCCTAGAATCAATACTCATCTGCCAAAAAATACTTCTTTTTCTTTGTCCCAGAAGTTTATTAAAATATTTGTCTGTAGTAACTAACGAATTTGAAGCAATCATCCTTTCTGAATTCCCAACAGATCAGAATTTTAACTGTAGTGATGTTTGAGAAAAGACCACCACACAGTTGTCTTCAGCAACAGTTTTAAGTAATGCTGTATCTTTCTTACAAGCACATCTGATGTATTCAGAATATCTCTAGGGTTCATGCCTGACATGGCTCTGGCTTGGGTAGATACTGATTCCAAATTATCTTTGTCCCAAGAAGATAATGAATCCCAAAGAATGCATACATAATGATCCCACAAGAAATATCCATTAAATCTATGAACACCCTTCAGGTGTGTTGTGATGTGCCTCTGCCTGCAAAGATAATGTGAGCACATTTTTCCCTAAAAGGAGGCAGAAAGGGGAAGCTTGTCTTCCTAAGTGGAAAGCTTAACAACTACATTCACTTCAGAAAGGGAGCCTTAAACATGCCAGTCATGCAAGATTTTTCTCTTGGGAACTGGCAGCTAAATTGTTAGCTGCTAATATTGCATGGTTTTGGTAAGTGATGAGGGAAAAAAGATAGTGTAGAATTCCAGCATGTTCTCAGAATGGGCAGTACATAGCAGGCCTTCAAAAACAGGATTTGCACCATCATTAATATCTTAGAGGTGGTTCTGCTGGTCTTGTAACAGGAGTTTACTACTGGAAAAATCCATCTGTATAAACACAAGTGTTCTACTCTGAGGATAAGTGTGCATTTTTGCCAGCAGAGTAATATATTTTGCTTGAGGGTAAGAGTGGGGAAGTGTGTATCTGGGTATGCATTCAGAAACATCAGTCTCAACAATTCTGGACTCTCAGTCTTCCATGGCCATCCTCTCAATGCCCATCTGGCAGCAATACTTGCAGATGACTTTTCAGTATTCTGAAATGCTTAGCAGATTTATGTGTGTTTAGATTCCATTTGTTTAAACTGTAATCAAACCTGGTGCACGTGGTGTTGACACACAACAAGTGGAAGGAACATTTATCTACAGGACACCACAGTATTACTAATGAAAGTTTCCCTTTCTTTCAAGTTGCAGCCCATCCTTCAGCTTTCTGTGAGAGGTAGATGGTATATGGAGACTAAATGTGGCAGTAGATATCTTAATGCTGCTTTGTGGTATGGTCCACCCTACCAGTACAACTGTGGAAGAGGTGCAGAGGAAATGAAAATAATGAGCTGTTACCTCTCTTCCAAGAGAGGTAACTGGATGGAAAGTAGCTCTGGTTCTGTTACTAAACTTCCAACTGCCCACTGAGCAGTTTCAGCTGAAGTGTCATCTGTGGCTAAAGGCTTGTACTCGAATGCTTTCACATGGTAGCTGTAAGTTTATTGCCGACAGCATCTTTAATTATCCTTAAACTTTTCCCATCTACTGTGACTGCACAGCTGATATGCTCATGCTGTGAGTGCTGGCAAGCTCTCTTTGGAGGACAGCGCTCAAGGTGAGCAGAGGCTGGTAAAACTTTAGGTGGGCTGTTCTGTGTGGCCTGCAGATGGCACTAGAAGACTTAAGTTGTAGCAATTTGCATTTTCCTCATACCCTGCGTTTGCAGATTCAATTGGTGAGAAGTAAAGAACCTGGAGTTGCTGGATTATGGCTTCCTATTTAGCTATTTTGTCATTAATTTTACGTTGTGAGTCACATGCTGGGAAGAGAAAATTGTATTGCCTCACATAGTGTAATGCTTTGTTTTAAAAAACAAAGTTTTTGTGGGACAAAATTTCAGCTCTGCAGGGGTAGGGAAGTGTTTTAACCTTGGGGAGTAGAAGCTGGTTTTAATACTTTGCTCAAGAAAAAAAAAAAAACCAAACATGCTGTTTAAGGGTAGAAACAACTTCTAGCAGAGAATTGGGAGGTAATGTCAGGGTCTGGAATCAAAGGTGGTATAGGAGCAATCTGAGGTGAAAAATACCAGCAAAACAAAGAAGTCTGGTTTTGGAACCTCAGCTGATGCTTGTGGTGCACTGTGGTGATTTCCTTGTTTTGAATTTGCTTTCTGAAGGCAGATAATCTCTGAAGTGTGGTAAGAATGACCTAGCTTGGTGTTTTAATTTTTTTTCCCATTTTCTTTGTCTGAAAGGTCATGTTCCTCTCCAAAGTGTTATGCTTTGCATATTCCAAGAGGAACCTGACTGTTTTGGTAAACTTGGTGGCCTCTACCAGAAAAGGAGTTCTGTGAGGAAACCTTAATTTGTAATGATCTTTACAAGGAACAGACTTGGTATAACAAACATTTGTGATGTTTGACTAGATATTTCCTTAGGCCTTGTTTCTTCTGGCATAGCTAGACTTGTCATGACATGATCTGGAGTGGAATTTGAGGCTTCAGAGCTGAGGAAAAGTAAGAGACAGTGGATCCAACATTTTTGTACCTTCCATTTCACCTTCCAAGTTTCATCTGAATGAGATAGGAAGGGTATGTACTCAGATGTGTGTAGCAAAGCCTTCAGCTGTTGTGCTGGAAGTACTGAATAACTACTTGGTTTGCCCTGGCCAGAGTTCTCTCTCTCATTTTTATTAATTTTAAATGCAGTTTTTCAGGAAGATAATGACTTCAAAATGTTTGTGTTGGTTGTTTTTCTTTTTTTTTTTTGGTGTTAGGGTTTTTTTGTTTGGTTTTTTTTGGTTTTTGTGTTTGTTTGTTTTGGTGTTTTCTGTTTATGCTCTAAAAGAATACTGAGTAGAACTTACCAAGCACTGATGTTGAGTAGGTTCCTTTTCTAGCTGTTTCCACCCCACTCCATAAGGAATAAGCTGTATGAGGGGACAGAGCCTCAAGTGAACAGAGTCAACTATCAGACTTCTGGAGAGTTATTAAGAGTGGTATCAGTGAACATGCTTTGTTTTTATCTTTTGTTACAGTACAACTTTTCTAGTCGTGCCTCCCTTGAACTCTTTCAAAACTCCCTGCATTTTTTATGCCTGGTGGACCTCTAGAAGGAATGCTGCTAATAGATTAATTTAGAGATATTCAGTGATCTGTTTGGAGGGAGTGGGGTGGGGCTTTTTTCCTCTTACTTGAGGCTTGAAACAGGACTGAAGCTGTGTGTAAGACATAAAGCAGCACTGGGTGACTTAAGATCCTCCTGTTGGATTGAAAAGTGTGTTGAACACTTTTCTAGAACATATTAAATAAAAATTAGACACAGTGTGCTGCCATGCATCTATTAAATTGGCAGATATTTAGTAACTTTGTACTGGAAAGGACAATTATAATCTAGATTGGTTGTCTGTGATCACAGCCTGGAGAACTGTAGCTAGAACCTTTGCACTGAAGGTATAGGTTTGGAAAATGAGATGGTCATGGCAAGCCTGAGTCTGTCATCTCTGAACTGTCATCTGATCATACATTAAGAATCTTGCTAGTTTCATTTGTCTGAGATTTCCAAAACAGGTGATACATATTTATTGACATACCTTTTATATCTTAGCGTGAATACAATAGGTACATTGTTAATAAACTACAGTCTTAATTATAAACTTTGACATGCTTTTGAAGGTGACTCACCAAGCCCAGTTATGTGGGAGTCCCAAGGCTTCACTTAGAGCCAACTGCTAATTGGTGGATTATGCTGTTTTTTGGAGGGGCATTCATGTGAGTAGAGAATAACAAGCCTGACTTGTGCCTGAAGTACAGCTGAAGTGAACATAGGGCCAGGAATAGCTTGTGCTGTTTGTGAGCCTTGCCTGTTTTGCTGGTTCTCTCTCCTGTCTAGCCTCCCCTCCTTCTGTGTGGGACAGAAGGGGGCCTGGTGGACCTCTCTTGTTTGGTGCCTGCAGGGCATGATGAGGACTCAACACACAGCGTGGGCAATTCATTGTGAAATGGCTCCTTGTTTTGGGCAGATGTCTCCATAGACTGCTTTTTCTCTTAAACCATGTTTAGACAGCCCTATTTTTGAGTTTGAAACCTGGAAGGGCCATAGACTATGAGGAACTCATCATTCAGATTTACACTGAATTTGAAAAATAGATAAGAGAAAAAGAAGAAGCAAAACTGAGCTGAAACCCAAACATTCTTGCAAAAGGCCCAAGGAGCAGCAGATTGGGGAGACTTTCCAGTGGGACACAAGGGTTTGTTCTGGGGTTAGACCTCTGGGCTTTGTGGCACCTGCCACTAGCTGCCATGCTGCCACCTGAGCTCACACCACTCAGCCTTGTGACACCCTTCCCTCCATAGCCTGGCTTCCTAATTGACACTGGCTCCTCTGGGGTATTCACCATTTCTGTGCTGGATTTCTGTGGTTTCCAAAGAATTCAGGTCTTTGCTTTGATCCAGAGAATTCACATTAGCTTACAGGCTGTGCTTAGGCCAGAGCTGGCTGAGCCAGCTGCAGCAGCCCCATCCCTCTTGCAGTGACCCCTGCCCAGCAGCCACTCCTCCTCTGGAGACTGCAGCTCATTTATTTCTGCATGGACACCTGGGATTGGGCTACAGCCACTCCCAGAGACATCCCCCTGCAAAGCTGTGGAGCAGTGTTAATCACTGCATGCACCTGCTGGGCTTCAGGCCAGTGGATGGACCATCAAGCCAGAAGGCTTTATGTTGCTTCCTTACTTTTTAATTAAGATAATCAGATTCAGATCACTGAGGTGGATAACTACTGAATCACTAAGGTGTATAACTACGTGACCCTGCTGTTGTGCTTAACAGCCAGGCTACTAAGCAGTTGTTAAAGCTGGTCAGCTCAGTTGTTAAAGCTGCTGACAGTCTGAACAGTGAGAAACTAGAGAATGTGAGAAACAGAACATGAGAGGTTCACCAAATTACAGAATGGCTGAGGTTGGAAGGGATCTGGTCCAACCCCCTGCTCAGGTAGGGCCATCTAGGTCTGGTTGCCCAGGACCATGTCCAGATGGCTTTTGAATATCTCCAATGAGGGAGACAACTTGTGCCAGTGCTTGATTATCCTCATGGTGTTTTCTTGTGCTGTGAAGGTTCAAAATCCTGGTAATGGCAATGCATAAATTGAAAACATGCAAATTTGTTGTGTAAAGATTAAAAGAAGTCTTTCTTTTTCCCTCTGTTCCTGCAGACATCTGGTAAAACTGCACCTGGATCTTATTCTTTAACACAGAACTGTTGGAGTAATTTTTTTCAGCTTTGATTAGAGAAACTGCCATCATAGAGGTGTCACCAAAACTCCTTTTTATGTTTAGTAATTCCCTTACAAGCTTTAGCTCCTGTTCATACTCGATTGCTAACTGACATATCAGGTGGATGCTGTGAAACATATTAATGTTGGAGGTAGGGAAATTGTGATGGTCTTTAGACTTCTATTTTCTGTCCTGTACTGTGAGGGAACTAACAAGTGGCAGCTAATAGACTAACAGGGAGGCTAAAGTCTAATGCATAGGGAGGAACAAGGGACTGGGAAAGTGACTCCAAGCATAAAACGTGAGGAGCATGCTTGTAAACGCACTACACTGATTATTTTCAGGACATTTATGCAGGAACTCTGTGTGCAGTCATGGAAAAGTCTATCATAACGTGTACTTTTTTGTAGAACTCATTTGAGAGAAGAGGGATTAACTATTCTTTCCTTCTTCCTGTTTCAGAGTCTTTTCCCTTCCCTTTTTCCTTTCCCAGGCTCTAATCCCTCAAATAAGCATTCCAGAGCTGACAAGTGTCATGCAAAACCGTGTAACATCTTCCATAAATATTTAATGATCCAGTTTACGTGTTTCTGAAGTGATTTGCAAACTTTACCTTGTGGTTAATTCATTTCCTGAAGTAATGCTGGAGATAAGGCAAAGAGTGCTGTACAGTCCCTTGGGTACTGTCCTGCCTGAAGCTGTGACAGTAAAAGGGTAGTTCTTTGGGTTAAGGTGGTGTAGGGATGTAGGTGAAGGGCCAGAGTTTGGTGTGGTGGATTTGGGGATTTTTCAGTGTGAGCTCTGACATGCTTTGTAGACTGCTAGGTGAGCAGGGAAAAAACTTGCATGGCACTTGAGGGGAAGGTGACCTATTGCAGGTAGAGCACAAGTGTGGTTGTTAGGCTTTTAATGAGCCCTTACAAGAAAGGGAGGGAAGTCAGGTACCTGTTGGTATCTGAGTACCAAAGGTGAAACTAAAGCATGGCAGGGAGACAGAGAGCTGGGATGTCTGTAGATGTTATACTGTGAGTCTGGAGGTTGAGAGTGGTTCTGGAGTCTGAAGGAATTAGTGGGGATTTTTCCCTTAATTTTCTTTTTGGGCTGTCCAGGTTACCTGCTGCTGCTACTGCCACTCTTCTGCTTTTTTTTGATTGCTCTTTCTACCTCTCTGATCCAAGGCAAAGTACAGCCAGAGGGAAGGGAAATGTGCTGCTGAGGAAGGTGAGCTGTGTAGTTGCTGGTGTAGAGAACGGGTTGTTGCCTTCATCCAAGCTAGAATATGCCTGTGTGACTTGGCTGTGACCAGCTGAGACATGAGCAGATGTATCAGAACAGTGGAATGTGTGAGTATCATTTCTCTATTCTAAGCTTTGAATTCAGAAATGAAGGACATCTCCTCTGTCCTGCTGGGGAAGGAGAAGCTGCAGTGAAAGGGAGGGAGGCTGCCAGGGCTGTTCCCAATATGATTGCAGCTACTTCTGCCTGGGAGGCTGTTTTATAGGCAGCACTTAGTGTGGAAACTGAACAATGCAGTCAGCCTCAGTTTAACCTTTCCTATTGCCAGCTGTAATTTTGGGGTAGAAGCTCTCCTAGAATATTTCTGCTTAGAGGCTTTTGGAATCTAATCTCTTGTATACTGTGTTAGAATGTGCCCTTAATTTTCTTAACTTAGCCCTTTCCTCAGACTTTGAGAGGACAAGATTCGTTAGAAGGGGAGGATCCTTGAGAGAATGGGAGTGCAGTAAGGCCAGATAAACAAGTTAATGGAAGTGAGTATCTTTAGTATTGCTTGCAGTTCATTTTCAACAGTGAATACAAGCAGTGCATAATATCAGGACATGGGAAGGCACTTCCTGTATTAGTGCTGCTGTGAACTGTGTTACCTCTGTTACATATATACATATCTCAGATGACCCAGGTTAATGCTGTCACAGAGGACCATTCCTCTTGCATCTTCTACTCCTGCACCCTCTGCAAGTACATTGGCAGGTGAAAGAAAGTTCAGTCATTCAACTTTGAAAACTGGTGGTTAGAACTTATGTTATGGAGAAGGCAAATCTGTGTTCAGGCCAAAACAGAGTTGATATTCTTCTGGTGGTGGATACAGAGCAGACATCCATTCCTTTCTTGGCTACCTGCATCATATTTCACATTGTTAACAATAAGAACAACTGCTGGTTTAGATGAATTGGGGACAGAAGAGTGCACTGAAGGGGCAGAAAACCTTCCTGTCTGCTTAACAGTGGAAAATTTTACCTTTTCCTAGGTTTTTTTTTTCCCCCCACTTGACAAGTCCTACAGGAAAATTCTATGTAAGCATTAAAAGCAGTGTGAATCTAGTTGTTGAACTGCTCAGCCCACACACACTTGATCAGCAATGCCTGTTAAGTGTGTTAGATCTCTGCATTGCAAGGCCTATGGAATAGTCCAGAACTTGGACAGGAACAGATGACAGTGGGGAAAAATGACAGTTGCTTGAAGCAGAGTAAGAAGAGATGGAATTAGTAAGCAAGAGCTAGTGTTTAGATGAGTTTCCCTTGATAAAGTAGTTATTTTGGCTCAAGATGGGTCTCCACGTGTGGACAGTCCAGCCTCTGGTTTAGGATTCCTGTCTGATTGCAGGCTCCCACATAGCAGCATCCACGAGTAATGCTTTGGCTCAGGAGCAGTCCTGTCCTGGCAGATGCTGATCTGGACTCACATTCTTGTGCCTTCATCACTCTTTGGCTGGATTATAGCAATATGAGACACCTGGGCATGAAGCCTGTAGTGTTTAGAAAAATAGTTCATGCAGAATATTGCTTGTGGTAAATTCTGTTACTAGGAAAACACGAGGCTTGCCCTTCATTTTCTGTCCCTGCTTAGCATATAGTTTTTGAACTGCTTTTAGGATTTGGCCCTTATCTTTTAAGTAACATTCTATTCTTAGCAGTGGCCCAGAATGAAATTGGAAAAGAACGTTGCCCTTAAATGAAGTCATCTTCTGAAAGATTGTAAGATTCTTCAGGAGTTTATTCTAATTTCAGGTTAACACCTAGAAAAATTTACAAGCATTGTTTTTCTATTTTTCATTATTACTCTAAGGCCTTTTCCTGAGATCTTGGTTTCTCTAAAATAATGACAAGTTTCTGCTGAAGCAAGACATTGTGTAGCCTGCAAGTCTCTTGTCCTTCCTGGAGAGAACAAGTGTGGTGGAAGAGCAGCATAGTTACTACAGTGGAAGAAAGATACAGTAAAGTATACTCTGAAAAGCTGTAGAACTGTAGAGTACTGAAGGTAATTGTAACTGGTATTTCAGAGCACTCTTCCATCTTAAGCAAGTGCAAAACACAGAAGTGTAAGGAGTGTGGGCTATTTGCTAGCATTGTACTTCTGATCTGTTACTATTCTGATATCCAGAGGCTATAGATAGAAGCTCTAGAAATAGCCTGGATTTTCCATTTGCTGGTTTGCACTTAGCATAAGGCTGGTCAAACCAGCTCTGGGTGAATGTATTAAACATTGGATTATGTTGTTTAAAGCTTGAGCTTTTTTGCTAGTAGATATGAGTAATTTAATGTTTTGGAGGTTTTTGGTGCATTGCTGAAGTTGCCCATGATGTCCTTCAAGATGATAGCATCCTAGTAAAAGAGAAAGCTTAGGTACTGGGAGCTCTGGAACACAGTGAAATATGTTCTGAATAGGCAGTCCCATGGAAATGGAGCATGGAGCTCAGACCACCTAATAATTAAGGATGGTCTCTGTGGAAGGAAGCCAATGCAAGCATTTGAAGGTACAGAAATACTGTTGTTTAGAGTATTGTCTGTGTCTGCCAGGGGTTCCTATTCTCATATTTGAGGATGAAAAATTAAAAATGTGAACTGAAAAACATGGTGAACTTAATTGCCCTCTGCTTGGAAGTACCAAGGGAGACTTGAAATGGCTCTCTGATTGTGCTCAGTATCTTCCAGGATCTGGCTGAAAGTATATGTCAACAAATACTTACAGTATGCTGCCAGTAAATGATTGTTACGACAGAGATCATGAAATCATAAATAAGAACAAAATATATGACAAGGCTTTTGTCACTGTTTTCAAAACTAAGTGCTAAATCCAGGAAACTTACAGTTAAACTGAAAAGAAATTAAAATACTTTAGGCTGTGGAAATATGTGGAAAGGGGATCCAAACTTCCAGATGCTTTTGTTGCCAGCTGCTCTGACTTCATACGTAGTTAAAGATGAGAAAAATACAGTGCAAAATATTTTTCACTCTTTTAACCTTGCCCCTTAAAATTAGTTGTATCATGGGAGATTTGGTTTTCCCCCTGCTTCCACATGTGTATTTAAGGATAAGTTTAAGCATTTTCATGGATTTGCTGGTATAGTTATGGCAGCAGGTATTTCTCAGAATGGCTACCAAGTGAGGGCAGTAGTGGCATCGTTGTAACTGAGAAATAAGGTCTTTTGGTTTTTTTGGCAGTTCTTTCTAAAGGAAGGATTGTGTTTTTGTTTTTGGGGTTTTTTTTGGTGTAACTTGTTAGATGTCATTGTATAGTTCAGCTTCTGCTGAACTATGGGAAATAATTGGGGAAGGATGAAGAGAGATGACTATTAATGAAAAAAATTAGAGATGCATTCTTTTCTAAACATTATTTCATTGCATAACCAGATGATCCAACTTTCTCTCCCTCTTCCATTTTTCCTGAATCTTCTTTTTCCTGCATTTCCTGCATTACCTCCCCCATATCTCCTTCCCTTTTTATGGAGGTAACCCTGCTCTCCTTGGTACATGCTTTTCCTCTTGCTGGGGCTTCTTTGGATAGCATGTGTTTGACTCTCCCCTTATCTTTTCTTACTCCCCTTATCTCTTTTGAGACATTGGCAGCTTAAGCTCTTGTGGTACAGGATTGTCAGAGTGAAGGTGTTTTCTCTCTTGTTGATTTTTTTGATGTTGTTTTGGGGGTTTTTGAACTGGAGCATGTTTGCTGTTACAAGCTGTGGTGATTATCCGTGGCTCATACTGGCATTGTACCTATCAGATGCTCTGGATTCTGCCCTCAATTTTTTAAAAATTATTTTTTCTCCAAAGTCTGAGACCTATAATATGTAGTGAATCAGGATTACATGTAGTATATGTTTTTGTTTGCAGTTGGGCTAGATTACTATTGTAGGTCCTTTCCAACTGCAGCTATTCTAATATTCTATCACATTATTTTTTGCTTGATGTGTCCTTTGAGGATAAAGTGTATTTTGCATTTGATGATGTCTCATTACATGCATTCTCTCCCTAGGTGTTGCTGTTGAGTGGTCTGTGTGGTAGTCTGTGATTTGTAGTGACATGCTTGCTGTATCTAGCAAGAATGCCACTTGTTCAAGAAATACTGTGAAATTTTAATCTCTTTACAGATTTGCAACAGTGAGATATGACCAGGCATCCAAGAACATTAAAAACCAGTTCATGCATCTGACCAACTACAGTGTCAACAAGAAGAGTGGAGATTATGTCAGGTACTTGGCTGGAAAATGGAACCTGTGCTTTAGAGGTTGGGTCAGTTTACCTAAGTTGGTCTAATGCTGATCCATAGAGGTAGGCCAGTGGTGTCAGTCTCCTTCTTTCATTTATTTTTAGCTGTGATGATCCTGAAGTAGAGGATTATGGAAACAAGTGGAGCATGAGTGCAGTGCTGAGGTACTTAAAACAAGAGGGGAGAGACACTGCAGGTCAGTAAAAATCTTGTTTTTATTTCTTTGTTGGATCTTGATCATCTCACTAGTGTGAATTCTAAGAAGTCAAGAAAGAGCCCCAGTGAGTTCCATTTAGCACCAGAGCAGGGTGGAGGGAAGCATTGTTCCTCACTCACTAGAGCTGTGCATTTGTTCCCTATCCCCACAGAAAAGGCCTAACCCCTTCCTTTTTGCAGCTAGTATTCTGAGACTTTCTCAGGGTGTGTTTCTTAATATTTTACCTACATTTCCCGTTTCTTAAGGTCATTCCATTCCTTCTAAAAGCTTCCCTCCCTCTGCTGCTCCCATGGCCTGTTCAGTCTGATGAGTGACCAACCTCTGGACAACTGTGCCAGTTTGAATGACTCTTGGATGTGGTGTCATCTTTCCATGGCTCAGGTTTTTGCTGAGTGTTCTCATTTAGTCTGTGTTTCATATAAAATAGCTCCCTCTTCCACACCTTGGCCAGGTCTGCTGGGAGTAACTGCATCTGCAGAGCAGAATCCATGTATATCCTTTAAGGGATAAATTACCTGTGATACTGAAACATCAGGAAAATTACTGATAGCAGCTATTGGCCATATTGCAAATGTTGCCAAGGGACACTCGAATGTTGGAGAAAGGGGTTTGAATCTGGCTTTCAGATGGAAGTAGACTTTTCCATCACGTGTGTACATGGCTGTCCAATCCCTTGCACATGTGTTCAGCCAGCTGTGAATGCATAGTTACTAATATTGATACATCTTCACGCCTCACACCAACCTCAAGTATAAAATATACACTTAACAATTAACTAAACTACTGAGCAATGCAAGAGATTTCTTTAACTATCCATTAGAAGACTTCTTGCACCTTTCTCTGATGCATCTGGTTCTGGTCATAGGGAGGCAGAATGCTGGCTGAAAAGTGCTGGCATTGTCTGGACTGGCAGGGTTTTTGTGCTCTGGGTTGTTTATGTGTGCTGGGATGTTTCCATGCTGTGTTGGTTTCACTTGTTGTTTTCTGGTACAGAAGTTCACATCTGAATTTGTTTGCATGCTCCCTCTGTAATTGTTCAGGTCCCTGCATGTCATCATCTGAGCATGAGAAATAGTAACTGTAGACCTAAAGTAAACTCTCTAGTCAAGTGGTTTCTAGAAGACACTGTTTGAAGCAGGGATTGCCAGATGTCTGTGTGGATTTGCTTGTGCTTCCTTTGTGTCCTTTCATCCTTACTAACTTCTGAGACTATGACTCCAGTATTTGTTCATTTCTCCCTTCTCTCACTTCTCTATTGCTTGTCCTTGAAAACAAGACCAGTGTGATGTTCTTTTTATTGCATGACTCATCCCAAGTCCAGTGTAGAATCCAGGTCTATGTCTAATGTGCATCTTTTCTTGCCTTTTGCCTCCTCTGTCTGCTTAGACTCCTGTTCCTGGGCTCTGTTCACAGGCTCATGCAGGAGCTGGAGAGTGCTTTCCAGCTGTGGGTTATCTCTAGGTCAGCAGGACTGAGAGCTGTCACCAGTCATAACATTTTGGAAAGATTTATGAATTTTTGTATGGGAACAGCTGCTTTAGAGGAAGGTGCAGTGTTATAGAACAGTTATCTCAAAGTTCACAGTAAAAAAATTTATATCTTGGTGCTATGGCTTATTCTCTTTAGTCTGAGGGCTTCTCTCATTAACCCACTCTTGTTTAATTCTTGTTTAATCCTTCTGATACTCTGAGTGGGCAGTGGTCAGACTCCAGCTGACTTGTGCTGATGTGTTTGCCACATGTTTCTGCTTACCTGCACTGTACACATTCTCACATTCTCATTTGTGAGTATTTTTGCACTAGGATAGTTGTGCATGTCTCTATACACCTAGGCTTGCATGGATTTCCAAGCATCATCGCTTTGTCATCCATAGGGTCTCATGTGCTTTGACTCACAAAGGTGTATCTCCATATGCATATTCTCATGCCTTTCTGGATATTATGTGTTATTTCACAATCTACTTTTTTTTCCTTTTTCCTCCTCTCCCCCTCCCTTCCTTGCAGCGCTGATGGCCAACGTGGAGGACCTGATTATCAAGACTCTAGTTTCTGCTGAGCTGTCCATTGCCTCAGCTTGTAAAAGCTTTCTTTCACATCGTGGCAGCTGCTTTGGTAAGACACTGGGGACGTCTTTGTTGATGGCCTGTTGAGAACTGTTTGGAACCTCCAGCTTTGTCATGCTAGAGAGAAATGTGCATTCCCTAGTGCAAAGAAGCTGGGTACTGTTTTGGTTGTTTTGGTTTGGTTTTTTTTTTTTCCTCAGTATAAGCCTCGGTGAGGGCAAAGGGCATCGAATCTTAGTTCACCCCATGTCAGAACCATTGATCAGTGTCGTGCAAGAAAGTGAAAATAAGATGATGAAAAGGGACTTGAAAGGGAGCTTGGGGAAGTGCTGGCAAGTTGGTGATTTACCAGTGCCCTCGCGCAGAACGGCTGTGGGTGTTTAAACACGCTTTTTTGCTATTTGCTCCGGAGCCCTCTAGCGCTGTGGTTGCGCCTTTTTCCGCCGCGGGTGTGAGGATGGGGAGAAGGCCGGGGCGGGCGCGGAGGCGCGGGGCGTGNGCTTTCCAGTGGCTGCTTCCCAGCCTTCCCTAAAGAGGCCTCCTCCCGCTCCTAGCCGCCCTTCGCTCGTGTGGGTGCGTGCGCGAAGGTGGAGTCTCGGCGCCTCGACCGAAGGCTTGGCTTAGGCCGTGCTGTGTTTGGGTTTTGGAGCTTGTATTTCAACTAGCTGCGACAGGACAAATCCATTTCTGTGGTCCTTGGGTTGCACTTAGATATTGACAGTTCTGCAGCTTTCAACACTCCGGCACAAATGCATCTTTGGATATTTGGGGGTGATAAGACAGTCAGGAATCAAGGAGCCGTGACTGATAGGTTACCTCCCAAAACTAGCTGCCTCTCCCACCATAGTTTCTCCTGACTGGCTTTGATGCCTTTGAACAAAGTTGAAAAACCTGGTCATACTTGGGATTTATGAGTTAGATAAACTCAGTCTGTGGCACTCAGTGAAATGGAACTTTATTGGCTAGTTGAAAAAAAGACCCATCAAAACCACTTTAGCTGCCTCTTTTTTTGGCTTCTCCCTTTTCCTTCCTCAGTTGTGTCTGGAGCTGTGTATATGGAAACTAATGTTCCTCATGTACTTTCTGCTGGGCCTGAGGTTATCCCACTTCCTGCTGCCTCCCCAGGGCTGCACTAACCACCCTCTCAGATGCTCCCCCACAAATAAACTGTTTTGTTCCGTTTATTTCAGTGTAAACATAAATTAAGAGCTTCCCAGGAAAGAGAGCTTAAGTAGGAGCCATATTGCTTCCCTAGGGAGACTGAGGCATTTCCAGAGCTCAGTGCTTTCTGCCACCTTCCCCCACAATTAAGTGGTGGTCCTTGTCTCAAGGTTTTGAACTTCCATCATGCTGTATGGTTCATTTGTCATCTGTCTGTCTTGTTCTGACACTTCTTGGTTGTATGACTTAACCTTGTTGTAAATATTCAGTTTTTCTAGCTGGAAGTGTTCATAATGGTTCAGTTCAAAGCTGTTAGCATGAAGGAGAAAACTGGGAAGGAAGATTTCAAGGCAGCATGTAGAGTCTCACAGCTGTTTTTTGGTTTGTTTTTATTTTGTTGGGGGTTTTTTTGTTGTTTTTTTTTTTCTTTTCATTCTTATCTGTGAACAATAAAACTGAGTGTGTGTCCTAAGAAGGGCTGATCATGTGAAAAGTATCTCAGACTTCAGAAACGTTTATCTGAAAGTCAGATGCAGAGATGGGTATTGTTTGGAAAACTTCTAAAAAAATATAACTAAGTTCTATTCTACTCTCAGTGTTGGTAATGCTGTTATAAGGAATAGAACTCCTGTAAAATCGCCACTTTTTTCCTAAAAGTTAAATCACAAGTACTCATTTGTCCAGATGAGGTTGTCCACTTCATTTCTCTAATAGTTGAGTACTGCTGTGGTCCTTCAGTTCTTTCACAAGTAAGTGGTTTTTTTTTTATATATAATACATTTCTTTCCTAGTTTTAAAGGAAGATAATTTATTCATGGCTTCTTAATTTCCTAAGAAAAGACTGGCGAGACAAGCTGATTCCTGCTACCAGTGCTTGCCTAGAAAGTGAGAGTGGTAGGTCAGAAAGGTTCTTTTTCTTATGTCAAAACAGAGTGCTGTGACAGTTTGTGTATAGAGTGTAGTGAGTTCCATTTTGGACATGTAATGTGAACTATTTACTGCACTCTGGTAATAATCAGTTTTCAGAGGACTTGAGATGCTCAGTTTTGTTCCTCTGAAGTGCATCACAGAAGCACTGCAAGTACTACATGATTTTGTTGCCTTGTTCATGCACTGTTATTAACAAAGTGATCCCGGACCTCTATTTTGTTCTTTGTGATTAGCTAATAATTCCTTATGTAAAATTAAGCTCCTAGTAAAAACTGTTTTAACCAGTAAGTGACTCTAGTGGAGGGCATGCTGCAACTCTCCAAATCACTACAGTGTCCTGAAACTGGGTCACCAGCTGAGTTGATGGTTACCTCTGGAGCCTGCTTTAAGGGCAGGATGGATTCTGCACTTATTTGAGGCACGTGTCATCTCAGGGTGGGAACAGGAGGTACAGTAGGGCTGCATGTGCCCAAGCTGATTACAGACTGCATTTTTCTCCCACCTGAAGTAAGCCCTTCTGGGTAGGCTAGAAAAAGCAGTAAGGCCTGCTTTTAGGCAAAATGAAAAATCTCCCTGTGGGATGCTTTAGTAGGGTGTGAAATGAAGGCGGCTGGGTGCAGCACGTATTTTTGCCAGCAGCCAGTGTAGCACCATTTTCTGCACACACTGAAATGTGAGCCTAAAGAAGCAACAGATTTGTTGTTTGCTCTTGTTTCATGTACATTCTAGTAAACCCAGCTGTGACACCGTTGATCTTGTCTGCAATCAAGAAGGCAGGCCAGGATAGGGTAATGGGCACAGTGATCCCACCAAAGCAGTGAGCTTCTTATTTAGCTGCTCTGTGTCCTAGGGCTGAATTGGCCAGGCTTTTGCTTCTAATCACATCTATATTGAGATAAAAGCAAACAATAAACTATTGTATGACTTGAGTGGTGCTGACCTGGAGCTAAATGCTTTTTAAAGTCTTCATTTGTGCTGAATTACCAGTTTCTCAACTGCCTATGTTGCTGTTCTTCATGAACATTAAACTTCTTTAATAGTGGCAGTTGACCTATTTGGAGGAAGCCTTTTGAGCAATGAACTTCTCTTGAAGTTTTGAACAGTGCTGACCTGCTCCATTATGACTTTTGCAGGGCACTATAAATTTGAGATTCTTAGGGAAATTCTGTACATATTCATGTGAGATGAGTCCTTGCTTAGTGACTTAAGTCAGCCATACATGTACCATTCATATTTCTTATGTTTTTCTGATTTCTTACATGACATGTGACAGAAAAGCTGAACAGGGATTTCCTGCCATTACCTTTTTTTGCAAAGCTTAATCCATTGTTTTTATAGCCTTGCCATCAGTCTTTGCTTTGAAGCCAGTATGTAAAGATGCCATTGGAATCTGAAAAAGGTTGTCCATGGAATCTTCTGGCTACAAGCAGATTCAGGAGGCCTGTACCCTTCAAGACAGGTGTTTTGATGAGCTGGTGGGCAAGGTAGATTTTGTAATGTAATTATATCTTCAAATTTAAATAGACTGTCAGCTGAGTCTGAAGGGTAAAATGAGTTCAAGGGTTCTAGTTATAGCTTCTACAGGAATGAGGGGTCTGTCTCTGCACTGTTTTTCTTACTTGTCACTTCATGGCTCTAAATGAATGGTACCCATCTGATACTGATTATTTAATACCCAGATCTTGGTTGAAAGATTCAAGATCCCTGTTTCTGCAGGAACTTTCTGTTTCTTTAGGAAGTTGTTCTCAGCTTGGTAGCACCAGTTTTCTTTCTCAGATGGCTGGGGCAGACCTAAAAAGCTTTTATGGCTGTTTCTGGGAGACTTAGGAAATGATCAGCACTGTCAATTTATCATCAATGGACTTGTATTACCAAAGTCAGAATCAACCCTGGCTTTTCATTCTGTCTTCTTCTGCCACTGATTCCTGTGTTGGCATTAGGATCTTCACTAGATAGATGGCATGAAAGTGAGGAACACTGGATTATTCTTGTCTCATGGCTTTCTTGGGGCTAAGGTTCTTGGAGTGTAAGAGCTTGAAATCAGAAGAACTTGGACTAATGAGGTTGGGAAACATGCTTTCTTTATCCTTCACCTCATGTATCCACCTATAGAGTCAGATGGCTTTTATTTTGGTTTACTAGTACTATTTTTTGTTAATTTGGGCACTTGAGTTTGTTGAGGACTGAGTAGCTGCATATCTGCTCTTATGTTCCTCAGTTGTATGGGAAGTTAAGTGATGTCCTAAGGTGGTTACTGGGATATTAGCCTCTTTGCTCACTCTGGTGTCACACACTGGGTTGAACAAGTTTATGCCTTGTGGGTCATCATTTATTTACTCAGTAAGATTAGGATTATAAAGGCAGCCCAGTTTGCACCAAGACTCCCATTCTTAGATGTTAGCTTTGAAGATGGCCTTATTAACTTTTCTAGCCTTCAGAGTTCAAGGATTATTCTGAGTCTGATTTTAGTATAGCTGATGAGCTAAGATCAGCTGTAATCTTTGCTTCACCTAAGAATAGCAGTGGTTTGTCTAGAAGGAGGACAATCAAGATGCTGAAAAGTCTTGAGGGCAGGAGTGATGAGGAGAAGCTGAGATTGCTTGGCATGTTGATCCTGGAGATGGCTGAGGAGTGACCTTATTGCAGTCTACAGCTGCCTCAAGGGGGGCAGTGGACAGGGATGTGCTGATCACCTCTCTCTGGTGACCAGTGATAGGATACAAAGAAATGGAGTGAAGCTGCATCAGGAGAAGTTCAGGTGGGACATGAGGAAAAGATTCTTCACAGAGAGGGTGATCAGTCACTGGAAGAGGCTCCCCAGGGAAGTGAGCCCAGCACAGATCCTGTCAGAATTCAAGGAGTGTCTGCATGAACCCTTACATCATACAATTTAGTCTAAGGTAGTCATGTGAGGAGCAGGAGCTGGACTCAGTGATCCTTGTGGGTTCCTTCCAACTTAAGTTATTCTCTGATTCTATGTATGTACCTTGAAATTAATCCATTTTTGAAGACTTTTATTGAGAACATGAATAATTGTCCTTCAGGCTTCAGTAGAAGTAAAGAAGGTTCTCTGCAGAGAAGTGTTTTTACGAGTCACAGGTTTCCCTGGTTACCTAGAGTGCAGAAGGTGCCTTTAGAGGGAGGCAGTCACACATCTGGCTGAGCTGGCATGGCAAACTCTGCCTGGTGCAAGCTGCATCTCATGAAGTAGGCAACAACACCAACATGTGGAATAATTTTGTCCTCTCTTCTTGGGTCCTTTTCTGTAATAACATAGAGATAATATCTTTCTCTGTTAAAATAAAGTTCCCTTAAAAAGAGAATTAAACCTTGTATGTAAGAACAGAAAAGAGTAGGAAGGAAAAATGGAAGACTACTTTCAGTGGCAGAATTTCCTTGAGTTAGGAATGTCTGTAAAGATGCTCCTACATAAAACCAGGAGATGGGATTTGTTGCAATATCAAAAGAGTTATGTGCCGTGCAATTTTTTCCCCACTGTTTTTATGTCCCTTCATAACTTCAGGTTATTTCCATTTAATTGTAGAGTATGTACTTTGCAGTAAAACTTTTTTTTTTTTCTCCAGGGAACAAGCTGCAAAGAAAGACCAGAGTTATAGTGACCCTTTAGGAACTGAGCTCATTCATGCTATGCAACATCATGAAAAATTTGTTTATGCTACTGTGCTATTACCACTTGTGACTTAGTTTCTATACTTACAGAGAATAACAAATTCTTTGGAGATCTTTTGTAAAAGAGAGTGCTGGTGCAGTCTTGAAGAGAATTATAAGATAAATTTGGAATACATGTGAGTTTACCAGAACCAAAAAGCCTGAAACTATCTCTCTAGCCTTCATCTTAGTCTTAGATAATGCCATTGGCAAAAAAAAATATCTCTGGCTGAACTGTTGCTGTTGGACTGCACTCTGAAGCTAGGCCTTCTTTTGGGAGGATAGGAAGCTCAGTCAGCAGGGACTTCTTGATGGGGATTAGAGGAGGAAGAGGCAGGCTGTTCCTGCAGAGTCTTGGAAACAGTTGGTACCTCCTGATATAATTCCAGTCTTTAGCAAACTGCAGGGGTGAAACGTTTTTGTGGATTCTAGTGGATTCTCTAGCAAGAGAAGGCACTATGGAAACTTGGTATCTCTAGTTTCTTCTGTTCTTCCCTTAGTAACAATAGTGGCACTGGGTGGCTTGTCATGAACCTACCATTGCCATGGTGTGTATATATATGTATATGCCAGTGTGAGGCATATTTTGCTCTTTCAGTCACTGTTCTCTTTACTCTCTCTGCAGAGGGAAATGGAACCTTGCTGAAGTTGGTCATTGCAGAGGATGTACCTTTGATTATCCTATGCTCATGTGATTCCACGTCTTTGTCCTGCCTGTGTATTTATTTTATCAAGCAGTAGTGGCGTTTCACAGTGGAAGGGGTACTACCACTACTGTGTTTTATCTAGGAAGTACATTTTCTAAATATGGAAGAGAGCCAGCAAGATATTTCTGGGTAAACTTCTGTCTGTTGAGCAGATCTTTATGCTAAGCCCTGCATGGAATCTGTGAGGCTTGATTCAATTGCCAGAACATGGATATTGCATAGCTCCTGATGCCCTGAAGTAGCAGAGACATCTGTCTAGGGCTTGTAGATATGACTCAGAATACATGAAACTCTGGGCATTATGGAGCAACAGTGGAGACTTCCTAGGAGACCCTAAGTCATTGCAAATGGCTTTGGTCTTTAACAATGGAATTGAGTCAACAGGGATACCCTGAAGAGCTTACTGTCCTGATAAATAAAGCAGATGCAAGGGAAAGGAATGTGAAGCTCCAGCAGCATGGTTAGAGCTAGTTGAGGTCGAAAGGTTTCCCATGTGTATTTGAAAAAGTGGACAGAATGAGTAACTGGGTGGGAAAGATGGAGCTTTAAAGAGCAAGCAGTTTGCAAGAGAATTGTGTGGGAGAGGAGGACAAAGTCAGAGGAGCCAAAATACTAGGAAAGGGCCTCTGAGGGGCCAAGGAAGGGAATGGCCAGCAGCAAAAGAAGCAGGAGCTAGTCAAAACAAAATGTGCTGCTTCCTGACTGGGGCTGGGAGGTTGCAGACCAGCAGCTGCTGCAGGCCCACTCATTGCTTCTCTGCCTTGGGCATCAGCTGCTGAGTTTTCTGTGCTTCACCAAACCTGAAATTATATTTTGAAATAATGTATTAAAGTCATCAGAAGTTTCTCCTGGTCAAAATGCTTTGCTAGTGTTTACACTTAACAATCCTCATCTCCTTTTCCCTCTCTGCAGCCATTCCTGTATGGGGAGCAAGAGAGCAAAATGTAGATTCAGCCTCATTTCTTTGGGGTGAACCAACTCTTTAACTCTGCTGTTTTGTTTCCCATTCAATGTCTGGCTAAAGACTGTAGAAGAACGAGCAGGCAGTGCTCACTTTTCTGCCATTTTCCCCCTTCCAAGCCTCCCCCCCACCTCAGCTCATTAACTTCCCATTAGAAGCTGCATGAGTTTTTGCACAGCTGTCTGCATAGGAAGATCTTGTCAAGCAGTCCTGGTCCCCAGGGCCAGCATCAATGTCAGGCAGGCGACAAAAGGCCAAGGCCAGAATTCAAGGAAAGAAACATGGCAAAGAAGTTCTCCTGCTTTTATTTCAGGCACTAGGGAACTGGTTAATTCCATGAAAATCCTTCTCTGCCAATACTCTATTTTGTGGTGTTTTGAAAAAAAATTTTGCTTAAGTTGCCCTGATGATTATTAAGTCTATTTCTTGGTGCTGGAAGAAGGAATTGCATTAATTAATTTATGCTCATCTTTGTGTAGCATCCGTCTTGCAACTCTTTCCAAACTAGAGAGAACCTATATAGAGAGTGAAATAGTAAAATCAGATTTGGGATGGGAAGGTGGCTTCAATCTGACCTGTGTAGTGCAGAACACATCTAGCAGATGTAATATGTTATGAATGTTTTAGAAACTAAGGAAAAAAATATTTCTTTTGTGGTTTGTTGCAAAGTGGCAAGCTGTCAATAAGCTTGGGAGGTTGTCCATGTAGATGGAGTTGCCCAGGAGAAGTCTGCTGTAACCCCATGGGGATATTGCAGAAAACATACAGGAATAATTGAGAAGAAGCTGATGCTTGAAAGAAGCAAGATTTTTCTCTAGCTGACTGGAGCAATGAATAAAGGGATTAAAAAGTGGAAAGGAGAATGAAGTTTTGTTTTTTCCAGGATCCAGTGGAAGAAGTAAATTGAACATGCTATGCTTGTGTCAATTCTATGTGAAAGCACGTAGTAGAGTTCTGTGTGAACTACAGCTTGTGGGCAGGAAAGAGTTTTTTATTTTTCTATATAATGCTTGCCTAATATTTTTGTTCCCCTCTTTCCCCCACAGGCAGAATATATTTAAGTTTGATTTTGAGGAAGTGAAAATTGCCACTTGAGGAATGTTATTATTTGTTCTTCCCTGGAGAGTTTACTGGATTTAACATATATAATTGAGATAGAAATGACCTGGTAGAGACTAATGTTGGACCTTACCTGAATGCTTAAAGATGAACTTAGTGAGGTGAACTTGGTGTCTGCTGTGTTTTCAGAGCTCTATGGTTTCGATGTCCTGATCGATGACACTCTGAAACCCTGGCTGTTGGAAGTGAACCTTTCCCCCTCATTGGCCTGGTAAGTGGTTCCCAAATTAATGTGAGGCAGGGACTGTTGCTGGAGAGGGTTGTCCTTGAAACTTGTGGTCCTAGGAGGGCATGATTTCATGATGCCTGCAGATTTTGTTCCACAGCTGATTGGCAGAGAGGATATTTCTTTGCTTTTTTCCCTTTGCATAAACAAACTTACTGCAGCAATATGTTTTGGAGGAGCCCAGTTGGGACTCCATTTGCTTTTTAATTATTTCTCTTCCGTCGTCATTGTTAACGCTTCATAATCTCTCATCACAGATAAATTTTGGAGCTCTGTCAGACTACTGTGCTAGATTTCAATCATCTTGGCTGATAGAAGCTTTAAGATTTTGGAGTCTGAACAGAGTTCAATCAGTTAGGCTTTACTTGAGTACGTAGAGGAGTTCTTGGGCTCAGTCTAGTACTCTAATCAGATAAATGCTGAAGAGTAAGTGTTGACTTGGCCCTTATGCTGACCCTCATGCTCTAATGGAAATGGAGGATTTATTTTTGTAGGTCTTTCAGCTATGATTTTTTTGTGGAAGAGGCATAGTTAAGTGTGGTTTTTAAGAATTCTACAACAGCAACTTTTATCTACTTCATGAAATGTAACATACACACATTCAAAGAAAATGTTTCTGGCCCTAAGGAGAGTTTAAACAAAGCTGTATGTGTCTGCATTAGGACACTAAAAGCTGTTGACAAAGGATAAACAGATTAATCTGTTGCTCTCTGATCTTTACCTATGTGTGTGAAAATCAAAACAAAATCTAGTTTTCTTCTAGTTTTTGCCTGTTTTAATAAGGCAAAGAATTGTATTGGGAGATATACTGAATACTGATGCATTCCTCTCATTTAATGCCAGACAAATAATTCCTATTATCCTCTGTTGCATGTGGGGACAGTGATGCTCCTTTGGACCTGAAGATCAAAGCTAGCATGCTCTCAGATATGTTCACTCTTGTAGGTGAGTGAAGCAAACAAAAAAAATCCTTCACTCTTTCCCTCATTTAAAACCAGTAAAAGGTAGGTTTATGAGCTGCATGTTACTAGATGAATATTGTAGAGGTGAACTCTAGTTAAGGAGAGCAGCTGTATTTAGCACTGAGAAGTGATATATGGACATTTCAACTTCAGAGTAATTGTCTGTTTGTGATGCTTAGGTGGTTTTAAGAGTCCCTAATTTGGTATTTGAAGACAGTGCTCTCTCTTTAGCATTCAGAGTTAGTATTCATGCAGTTTTTAGGTTGAATGTATGGGTTTTGGTTACTAGAATTGGAGTACTGTCTAGAGCACAGTGTCCCTTGCATCTCGATTTAGTTGCTTGATGTAATTTGCCCCAATAGTGAAAGAAGTAGAATTGTCATCAGGTACCCTGCTCAGCTATTAAAAAAAACAAGTCTATCTCTGTGCTGCTATTCAGTAACCCATTTATTGATTTAAGTACTTGGTCCTGAAGCAAGTTTTTATTAAAAAAATGTAATGCAACTACAGTTTAGGATTAAACAAAGCAAGATATAAAAAAGAAACGCATCCTTATTGGTCCTTGAGCAGGGACTAGAAGGTCATGTATAGACTAAGATTGTGAACAGAAATGCTAGATATATATTTCAGGGTTTGTCTGTCTTAAAGTTCTCATGTGGCTCTTGGTGCCCATAGGCTTTGTATGCCAGGATCCAAGCCAGCGGGCAAGCCGGACCACTCATCATTCATCTGAATCTGCCAGAAGAAATCCACACCAGAAGCTGCAGGTAAGTGACTTTTGCAAGCCCTGGCTGAGGAGCATAGGAGGAAGTCATCCTCACTGAATTTGACTCCCAGGTGAGAGGCAGTGAGAGAGATTATCTCGATTTCTAGCACAACTACGGAAGATGAAATTTTTAACTGTGGGGGTGGTGAGGCACTGAAACATGTTGTCCAAAGAGTTTGTGGACTCTGTATCCCTGCAGGTTCAAGACTGGGCTGGATGGGGCTTTGAACCCCCTGGTCTAATGGAAGCTTCCCTGCCCATGGCAGGGGAGTTGGATCTAGATAACCTTTAAGGTCTTTCCAATCCAAACTATTCTATGGTTCTCAGAGACCCAGAGGATACACCTGAATTCTGGGCCGTTCAATCACTTTGATTTTGTTGTGTACCACAAGCTTCCAGAGCCCCCTAAAGCTCTATGAGTGTCTTCAAGACCTCTTTCTAGGTGAACAACTTCTTGCCTTGAAGTTTAAGGCTTCTTTCCTATTCTCTTTTGGAATCTCACTTTCTTTCCCATGGCTCGTTGGACTGAGGCCTCATGTGGCTTGCTGTGACTGCCCCTTGCCTTTTCTGTTGATGTAGTGCTTTCTCAGCACTGTAATGGTGAAGGGCAGTTGTTCTCTATCTGTTTTTGACTGTGAAATGGATTCCATAAATAGCTGTGGAAATGGAGCATTCACAGAAGGCAGGGAGATCTGTTATGTCACTTGGACTTTCACCTCGTTTCTCCTCAGGCAAATAGGCAGACGGTGTTCTCTGTCATCTCTGCAGCTGATGGTGCTGTGATGGACGTGCAGCATGGCTGTGTAGCTCAGGTTCAGTTAGGAAATGACAAGTCATTTTTGTTCAGCGACACCGTACCAAGACACTGTCCATTTTGGTGTAGGGAAGAATGACAGAAATTGTAATATTTTGTGGCTTGTGAAACTCAGAGTCTTTAGTCACTGTGAGAGAGGTGAATAGCTGGTAGGATGGGATTTGAGAATGATGCTTGTCTGAGTCTGAAACGTCTAAGACAAATATAATAGTGCTTTAAATTCAGATCCCTCTGACTGTATAGGTGCTCTTTGTAGCAGACAAATGGTACATGAGATAAATTAGGAGCCATTTCAAAAAAGTACCCTTCTTTCTTAGAGTAATGTGATCAGATCCTGATGATTTGACAAAATTATACAAGACAGTCTCAGAAAATTATACTGTTGTATAGCATTGAATTTTAAGGAGGCTTTCAACTTGGCTTTGCTTAACAAATACCCACAAAGAGATATAAGACTGGCCAGTTGAAAAGTGCAAAGACTCATAGGACAGTGCCTTGGTTATGAGATGGGATTAGGGTGGTTCCCCTAACCTGTGTTTAACAGGAACAGATTTATAATCCAGTGATAAAGTTTTACAGCATTTTTTCCTTAGGTACATAAATGAAAATCCCATGGCTAACCTAAACACTTTTAGGTTTAGGTTAGCCATGGGACTTCAGGTTTTTCCATGGTCCCAGAATGTTTTAGCTTGTTCTTTGCTAAATACATTTTATCTTGGATTTTTGATATACCTGTTCCCATCTCTCTTGCAAAGGGTATATGTAATCTCTTTAGAGTTTTCCTACCTCCTTCATGATGTCTTAGGATTTGATCATTCATATAGGCCATTTTTAATAATTGTAAAAGTTGCTGCTTGGAAAAGAGCTGTTGGTACCAGTGCTCTTGAGAGTTCTCTTGAATAACTATCTTGAGGTGGTTTCTCTTTTTTCTGAGTTTCACCAGACTGGACTGCAAGTTTCTCGTGCAGTTTCTTTGGTTTGGTTCTTTGAGCATTTCTCCCTCGAGGAAAATGGACAATTTAGCTGCTTCCTTTGTAACTTGGTGTTGATTTGGGTTGGAGCTATTTCAATTAATAGTAAGTAGTGAAGGGACCTTGAAGTGTTTTGAATTGACCAACTGTAGAGAAGAACTTGTCAGTAGTACAGCTAGAAATGATAGATAAGTCTCCTGAGAATCCTTTCTTACACCATTTGCTCCTCTTGGGTGTTGGAGAAGAAGAAGACAGCCTGAATGCCACTGAAGGCAAGAAAAATCTAATGAACAATGATGATTGTTTCTTTTGAATCTGTCCCTGTCCTTAAACTGGTTTTACTTGTAGGTGTGACACCAGGGAAGTAATACAGGGTACTTCTTGACATTCTAATGTTTCTACACCTGTGTTAGAATGTTAAATAGTATCTTGTTTCTCCACAAGAGCTGGAATATTGTTGAGGTATTTAAATGAAATTACTTGCAAAATTACAGGATTTTTACTTTTTTACCTCCCCTGTGTTCTATGAACAATTTTACTTGACAGCATCTCTTTCTCCTTGATGCATACCTATTAAATAGTTTTATATGGGTGACTCTTACTTTAGAAAAACATGAATTTCCATCATCATAGTTGAGTTCAGTGTGCTTTTGAAAAACATATGTGCAGATGCATTCTGCACAGTTGAGCACATCTGAGGTTAGAATGAGTGCTGTGTTTGGAATGGGGACAGGATACATTTGTGCAGGATATGAGGAAGATCAGAACTCAGGTGATAAAGTGGTTAGCTTTATCTCTGGACTTCAGTTGTCATAGGATGGTTTGGATTGGAAAGTACCTTAAAGATTATCAAATTCCAGCCCCACTGCAATGGACAGGGACACCTTCCACTAGACCAGGTTGTTCATGCCCCTCATCAAGCTGTCTTTGAACAGCTCCAGGGTTGGGGCATCCACAGCTTCTCTGAGCAACCTGTTCCAGTGCCTCACCACCCTTTGCTTATACTGTTTTGTTTAGGGTACTTGCCAGTGCTCAACAACTCGGGCAGGGATCATAGTGTCTTGGAGAACACAAGATTTTGATTCTCTTTGTGTGTCTCTTGCAGCGTCCTGTGTCTACACAGTCACAAACAGCAAACAGCAGATTGGTAAGTACCCTTCAGCTCCCATCACCTGTATAAGGGTTTCAAATGTTACTGTGTACAGTGCTTTTGGCATAATTAGTCCCCAAATATATTTTACAGTTAGAGTAGCCTGGGGCAAGGGCGAGGGGGTGAGAGGGAAGTCAACATGAAGAGATGGCACCAGCATGTTTCCATGTGGCAAAAGCAAATGTTGAAAAAATATTTACATCGCTTCTAGCTTAAAAAAAAAAAGGTAGGTGAAGTGTGCTGAGTGTCAATGTCAGCTGGATCAAATACCTCAAAGTTTTTAAGACTACAAGTCTGAATGATAAAGTAAGCACAGGAAAATCTATGCAGACAAAATTCAGGTGGCCCTACAAGAGAAGTAATCATTTTCTGTGAGGCAATCTTCTGAAGGACACTGCAAAAATTTGAGAGTGAACTGAGTCAAAATAGATGCAGAAAAAAGGATTTCTTAAAGTTAATGAAAAAATAAGTGACTATTGTTAGCCTAAGTGAGACTGATCTACCTTTCTAAATGCTATATTTGTCACCTTTCTTGCAAGCCATATAGACAAATCGATATTAATTTACAGTCCTAAGCACTTAGCTATGTAGGGACATGTTAACATGTTAGGTATTATTTTGGTGCTGGGCTTCCTGCACAAATGTAGTGGGAATTATTATCTTTTTATTTTCTTTTTTTTTTCCTTTTCTTTTTAAATGGAGTTGCCCCATCAGGATGGGATGGTAGAACAAATGAAATCATCTTGAGAACCTAATCCAGTCTATTCACTGGTGTTTGTCATTCTGAATAAGTTTAGCTGAGGCTCAGAGGAAAGAGTCTTACTGAATTACAGAGATTTGTAGAGAATAGGAAGGATCTTTGTGCCAGCTGCTGTCAGTGCTTATTAAATTAGAATCATGATTGGAGAAGCGAGGGTACTTGCAGAATTTGGAGCTATACCAGAGTGGTTGGATTTATCTATACTTTTTAGATAAACTGAGTCAAAGAGGAAACAAGATGTTTGTGAAGTGGGAGACATTTCTGTGCTACAGCCAGAGCGTATTCTGTAGTGAAACATGGAAAAAACTGTTTGTGCAGGAAGTCCAGCAAAGACAGAGCTTTCTCCAGCATTTTAACAGCAATATATTTTTGCTCTCAGGGAGGAGTCAGAGCTGCCAATACGTAGACACAGGTTTACTGTTTGTACTTAATGAAATCATCTCTGTTGTATTGAGATAATGGAGATGATTTCATTGAAGTGTTTCCTCAGTAAAGCAGATCCTTTAATAGGATGAAGGTTTTCCTGTAATATTCTCTTTGAGCAGCAGTTCTCACATGATGATAAATTGTTATGGTAGTGCCAGGAAATGGTTCTTAAGAGAAGATTACCTGTCAGATTTTAGAGAAAGTTGTTAGGCAAAGTTTTTGAGCTGTGGATTTGAAATGGAAGAAAGCTTAGAAAGAAAGACTCTAAGTCTTTCAACTTAGTGCTATCTACAGCATCAAGCTAACCTGTTTTATTGCTGGCATTTTTATTTCTTCTGCAGATGTTTGTGTCTCCTGCCTTCTTATCCAGATTATCTTGTTTTCTCTTCTCTTTTTAATCAGTTTTAGTTAGGCTTAACAAAATGTTTCAGCTGGTACCTACTATGTCTATTTTATCTTTGGATTTTTATGTGCCAATCACTGCAGTATAACCTTTTCTAGTGCAATGCCTGTTGCTTTTGCTGTTGCTTCATCTACAGATTCTGAATAGCCGCTTGCCATTTCTAATGAAACGGAGAGAATGGAATTCAGTTCCCATACTCTTTACAAATAAAGATGCATCCTGATCTTGCCATGGATTTTTTTTGTATCTGAGCAGTATGGGATATTCCCCTGGACTTACCCACCTTAAGGTTTCTGTCACGTTTTTCTCTTCTTTCTAGATTAAGGCTCTCTGTGCATTCTTTGCTCAGTATAGAGCTAAAAGAAACTTTGAATTTAGTATAAATGCTTGAGACCTTATCAGTAGACTCTTTTAGTGCTGTTTTTACAGAGGTAGTTTATCTAAACTGAGCCTAAGACTATCTTAAATGTACTCAAGAACAAGTTCAAAACTTTCTGTCTTGCTTGGATTTTAAAATTTTATAATCCTGATGATTTGAAGACATTTTGAATTCCTGTCCTTCTGTTAGAATTGGCCAGGACTGCTCAACAGGTTAAAAATAAGCTTAGTGACACTGTCTGCAAATTACTGCTTTTCTTATTTTAAAAAATTTGCATATTCATGCAAATTTGCACAATGTATCTGTGTAGATCTGCAGGATCTGTCTGTTAAGTGCGAGAAGTAGCAAGTTGGCATTCAGCAGTATAGTAACAAAAGAATACCAGGTGGTGAACTTTTCCCTGCAGCATTTATCTCACCAGGGAATTGCAGTTCTGTTGTTCTAGTGTAGCAACACAGCTAGAACAGAGCATTATGGTTCTGGTACCATTGATGTGTGAATCCAGGTGTGTCTGGCTCCTGGGAATGCTGGCTCTAGTTACCCCTTGGTTGAGGATTTTCCTGTATGACATTCTGACTTTGCTGCTTTTGGTCTATCTGCTGTTTTTCCAGAAGGTGCCAGGGGTGTAAATACTGGCAGTGATGCCTGAATTGTACCTCCTGTGCTAAAATCTAAGAATCTGAATAATCACACTTAGTGCCATCTGGGGTGTGGAGTTTTCAACAGCTAGGGTGTGGAATTGTGAATTCTGGCTGTAGTGCTCTGGAGTGTAGATCCTGCTGAGAATGGGGTCCTGGAATTTGAATGTAATTCTTTTTAATATGAAAATTGAGAGAGGGAAAAAAAAGAAAAATCTGGACTCACACTGTCTCTACAGCGTACCCGTCCTCTGTCTGCCAGCGATGCTGACGTTAAAAGCTCGACGCTCTTGGGCAGGGAAAAAGCAACAGGAAGGCACAACAGCACTGTGCTAGGCCTCACCATGGAGGAGGTAAGGAGGCTGGTAAATAGCTTTTATTTACCTTGGCTTTCATGCATTATATGGGGTTATTTGCTCAACAAAGAGCAAGTGCATGGAAAGGAAAAATGTGACAGAAGAAGTATTTTTGAAACAGAATTTGAGTTTTACTGCTGGTATTGCCCTTGCCCTCAATCATCCCAAGCTGAGATGTGCTTGAAGCAGTGATAGACACCTTCAGAATGTTAAATGCCAGAAAAAACTCCTTAAGGGTATCATTATCTACCCAGTTCACTTGCAGGCACGAATAGTCTTGCTTTCTGAAATTCAGAGATTTTTGGAAGGTTCATTTTTCATTGTTATTTATTTTGCTGGCTATTTTCTTTTTTTTTTTTTTTAAATCAGATCAAAGTTCTCCGGCGAGTGAGAGAGGAGAGCGAACGGAGAGGAGGCTTCGTCCGGATATTCCCTACCCCATTAACCTGGGACCTTTATGGGTGAGAATAAAAATCTGATAGGATGGCACTGATGCTCCATGTTCAGGGATATTTTGTGTTAGATAGGTGGAGATCAGCCATCTTCCATTCAAAAAGATGTATTGAAAGTTTTGGCAGAGTTTATTTTAGTGTTGAATATTTTTTTTTTCTGATCCCTTGTTTTTATCAGCTGCTGCTTTGCATAACTGCACCCCGTGGAAAGCTGTTGGACATTGTTTCTGGTATTGCTTTTCTGTTAGAATAAAAGCGTCTTCCTTTCAGATTTTTGCTACCTGCTTTTACATCCTCAGGCTGCATACTGTGTACTCTTGTCATTCGGCCATAAACACCATGTAGGACTCACTCATTCTGGAAGTTATGCTATATTGCACTTTCCTAAGTTTATTTTTCCAGTCTGTGATGTTTTCTTCGTCTCTTTTATCACCAGGAACTTCAGCTGAGAAACGATAGCTCTACTCCTTTCTTCTTTTCTGTTGTGGTGCAGCATGTTGTCTGAATCCACTTCTGGGATGTTTTTTTTAGAGGTCATTTATTTCTGTGTTATGCTTCCTTTCTTTGTGCTGAGTTCTGTTGTGATAATCCTGTATTTTTTTTTTTCTTCCCCTAGATCTTTTCTGGAGCACAAGACATCAATGAACCAGATGCTGGCTACACATCTGTTTAAGGACAGGTAGAAAGCTTCTCTGTTTGGGAGAGGTAAAGGGCACAAACAGTACAAAAAGGACTCAAAAAAGACCTAAAACTGCCCCAAAACAGCCCCCAAAAAACCCCAAAAAAGCCCCAAAAAATCCTGAAAGGAGCCCTGAAATAGCTCCAAAAAGCCCAAAAAAAGCCTCAAAACATCCTAAAAAAGGATCCAAAAAAGCCCCAAAAATGCTCCAAAACAGCCCCAAAAAAGACCTAAAACTGCCCCAAAACAGCCCCCAAAAAACCCCAAAAAAGCCCCAAAAAATCCTGAAAGGAGCCCTGAAATAGCTCCAAAAAGCCCAAAAAAGCCCCCCAAAACAGCCTCAAAGAAGCTCCAAAACAGCCCCAATTAAGCTCCAAACAGCTCCAAAAAACTCCAAAACCACCCCAGAAAAAGTCCAATGTTATAAACACAAGTCTGGGATTTGTAGGGGTGGTGATAATTGTGCATCTCTTCTCTAGTGTGCTAATGACTTAATGACTATTGCTCATATGTGTGGCTCTTCTGAAACCAAGGGCAAAAAGGGCAATACTCAAAAGGCATGGGAATTGTTGGAGTACTAATATTACTATAGATATGAAACAACTTCAGATGCTTTGGTTTCTCTATGAAGGGATTATAGGTGGTCCTGGCTTACCTCTTGTTTCAAATTTGAAATTGCATTAAAGCTTGTCTTCATGTAAAGTAAGCCCTGAAATTGACTCCTCCAGCATTTTAGTATCCTTATGTCTTGACCTGTGCAATCATGATTTGATGATTCTTTTTCTGGGTTGTGCTTGGGTGGAAATGACAGCTCATGCCCCTAGCTGAGCTTCCACTGAGAGTTGTGTGCAGTCTTTCACTGCATGTTTAATGCCCCCCCTTCTCAACAATTCTTGTGCAAATTTGAGATCCACTATGAAGTCACTGCCAAGTAAAGACAAGGTGTCTGAGAAAGGAGACAATATTTACAGAAGCTCTTCCTGCATCAGTGCTGTACAATTTTTCTCTGTGTACATTCAGGGTTGTATCTAAAGAGTAGTTTTAAATGATGCCTTCTCCAGCTTAAGCCGGACAAATGCAAGCATCAGTTGTGGTACAGCTGCTCAGGGCTCCTCTTTTGCAGTCCTTTTTTTTCCTCCTTTAAGATAGAACTCACAAGCAATTCTCTAAATATTGTCTTTCCATTGTACATGCGAAAAGCTCCAAAAGCTTTTTAATCTAGGCTGATCCAGAATGGAGAGTAATTTTTGACCTTTTTCTCTTTGTAGGAGCAAGATAAAAAAGGAGTTCCTCACTGGGAGAGCCCGGTAAATAGCTTCCTCATTAAATAATTTTTGCTTTGTAGGATTTATTCTAAATTTAGATTTCCTTAGCTTCATCTTCCAAGTTGTGAGTTGACACCTTTTCTACCTGAAGTCCATGAAAATAATTTTAGGAACATAAATACAATGAGAAAAGAATATACCCACTTGTGGAGAGCTCATGTTTTCATTGGACCTTTAAATTTCTCTTCATAGGCTTCTCTATTTGATATTCCTGCCTTATTGATAAGCCTCATCACTGAGCTCTCTCAAAAGATCTTGTCATGCACAAGGGTTTTGGACTTCATATGCTTATATATTCTTGTTAGATTTAAAAAGATAATTGAAACAATAAGCATTTTCTGTGCTTGTTTCCACTTATGTCATAGGGAGCACTTTTCTGGGTCTCTGTGCACTGGCAGAAAGTTGTTACTTTTGTATGTTTCCCTTAAGGAATCTGGCAGGGATCCTTGCCCCTTGACTTAGGTACAACTTGTAGCAAGTTTGGCATTTTCCACTTTTATTATGTTAAAATTCTTATATCTGATCAGTGAAGAGTAAAGTGTCTACATAAATGGTTCAGACAACTGAATTTGTGTCAATGTGCTCTCTTTCCATTCCCCTTTGTTGTTTTGTACTCTTACTGTTGCATGATGGGCAGATGCTGCTCAGTCATGAAAGCATGACACAAGGTGAGTGTGTCTTGGGGCTTTGAGAGATGCTGTTCTGTGAAGTACATGGAAGACTGTCTTCAAACATTTACAGGATTAAGGAGAGCAGAGTTAGACTGATGGTAAATATTTCTTCCCTGTGTCAGGAAGAATGTTTCTTGAAGTTTGATTTACTAGGTCTGTTGTATCATCAGTGAGAGAAAGGCAAAGGGAGACTGAGAGATATCTCTGTACTATGCTTCCCAGAGCAGGTCTCAATGGAAGGATGAGGATGGAAGCTGTGGGCTCTCATGCTCTCTTTTATGAGAGGAAGCTTCTTTCACTGGAGTTACGGAAGCGTCAGCGATATCACGGCAGTGCTAGAGCAGCACAGACAGGAGCATCAGGTATGCATGGCTAGAGTTTCAGATGAGCAGCTAGTCAAAACCAAGCCAGCAAAGGACTTTTTCACTTGAAATGTGTGTGGATGGGGTTGTTCTGTTTCAAATGTTAATTTTCACTTCATTCTAGTTCTGAGCTTCTTGTTTGTTTAGTGCCTTGAATTCCATTCCCACCTTTCCATGCCTCCATGTATATGATTAAAGGTAATCAGTCCTTACTTGGAGGTGAGCTTGTTGTTGCATTTTGGGTAAAGAATTCAACAGTATGTGTGCCTCTGTAATTCTTCAGCTTTTCAGAGAAAGATGGGACCTTTCAGGTTGGTTCTTCTAGACAGCTGTGACTCTTAAGCTGTTGGGAAGAGAAATTTTTATCCAAGCTGATATTGAAAAAACTTAAAAGGGTATAGAGGTGAATGATCCCCACAAGTGACTGTTTCTGCTTTTATTTAAAGTCTTTCTAATAGCTGTGTGTTACTGGCTGCAATAGGAGAGATTAGATGTTAGGATTTTTGCTGCTATGTTAAGGTATGTGATCTTTATTGGTACATGTGCAAGTTTAGATTTTGTAGCTCTGTTTTATTTGACACATAACATACAAAAATTTGTGTGTGTGTGTATATATATGTATATATGAAGTATGGGTGTATATATATCGATATATATGTTAGAATCAGGATAAAATATAGGAATATGTCTTTGCCTCTTTGATTTTGTGTGGACATTATTTTTTCATTTGTGAGGTCAAAACAAGAGTCTTGGTCTGTGTTCTATAATACTGGGAAAATGAACTTCTCAACTGTTTGATGCACAGTCAGAAAGACAGAAAGAATAATATAGAACAGTCATACTTAAGATGCTGTTCTGAAATTGTGGTGTTCTGTCCTTTCTAGCAGAAAAGAGTTTAGGGGTGAACCAAAGGGTATAAATAGTAGAGCAGTCCACTCCACTCATTTTTTCTTAACCAGCATAAGTGATTTCTCCTCTACCACAGACCCATCAGAACCAACAAAGCTGTGCCTCAAGTCAGACATGGAAGGTGAGGAGGAAGAGGAAATGGATGCAGATGAAGAGGAAGAGGTAGATAGAAGTGTTTGCTCTCTTTCGGACACCCAGGTGAAAAACAAGCCAAAGCTCTCTGACTCAGTGACAGCTACTTGTAAGGAGAGGTCACCAAAAAAACGTGACAAGAAAACTGGAGATGGAGAAAAGCTGTTTCTGCAAAAACCAAACTCAGAATCTCAGTTTAACTTGCTTCAGATTCTTCAAAAGCAAGGGAACTTGAGGTGAGTGTTTTCTGCATATTGCCTCTAGTTTTGAAGTGAAGCTAACAAGAGTTAAAATATGGAGGATGCACCTTAGGAGTGTGAAGAGAGAAGACCCTAGAAGAGGAGCCTGGATTTTTGTCTCAGTGTGGGCTGCCTTAACATCTTGTTGGCAGAGAAGGGAGACCATTGCAAAGTCTGACAGTTTACCTAAAGGTCTGACTTGTTGGATCAGTGTAGAGCATGACCCTATAGTTTCCATTGCTGTTCTTTAATCTGATGATGTAAGCTGTTCTTTTTCAGCTCAGGCTTCTAAAATGCCTCTTTGCCTTAATGCAGGATGACTGCTACTGAACTCTTAAGTTTTTTCTTCTCGTTCATTGCATTTGCCAAGAACTGGTTATAAACATATGTTAAATTATCCGGGAAAGATTGGATAGGAATATCTCAGTGCTGTCTCTCCATAAAATTAGTTTTCTCATTTTTGTGCTTTTATTTTTAATGATATAATTTTTACCTGTGGTAGTAATCTTTGCTCAAGGTCATTGCCTTCTGAGAGCAAGATTAGGAGGTAATTTGAGAGTGACAAATTACTGAAACATCTCATTGCATGTTGTTGAGAATGGCGGTGTGGAATAGAGTATGTTCTTATGCATAACTGTTTCTTGGAAAAAAGAGATGTGCTGGAGGAGATTCTGTAGAAAAACACCAAGCAAGGTCTTAACCAGATGTTTTTGAAAGGTGATCCTCCCCTTGAATGTGGGTAGCAAAACTGTCTAATTGCAGATGGACAGAAAGTGCAAAAAGAAAGCATGATCATATACATCTGTGTAGGAAGACTTTACATCTTCTAGACAGGAAGCAGCATTATGTTTTCTGTGAAAAATATCCAAAGGCAGAGAAAATGTTTCTTGTTGTTACTTTCTTAGTTTAGTTTCTGGGAGAAACTATGATTATTCAGTGGCTTTGGAGATTGTTCTAATTGTGGCAAGGACATTTGCTGCTGTGACAGGGAAGATTCTGAAACCTCTTTTGAGGATAAACATAGCAATGCTGTGTCTATATCTAGGTATATATAGAACTGACTCCTGCCAAGAACATAATCTCTGTCTGATATTCCTGGCAGAATCTTGCTCAGCACCCAGCACTGTTGGGATTCCCCATAGAAGGGTGTAAGGCTTGTGGTGACCTCATGTTCCAAGATCATGCTGGGCTTGGCCTCATCTGATCTGTCATTGATGTAAGCTTTGCTTGTGGGCTCAACAGGCAGAAGAGCTGAAGTAATAAAATTTTCATCCAAGAAAAAACCAGGCCCATTCTAGTCAGTTTTTGTAAGTGGTAGGCCTTCTCTCTCCTTTGGTCAGACTGATGAGGAAATATCTACCTTCCACGTGTTGGGTGTTACTGGTGAAGAAATGGTAGTCAAATGAAACTTGTTCCCCAAACTGTGCCATTCCCAAGGAAGTAAAATGAAAAGGAAGTTACTTTTTCCTGCATTTGAGGCCTCAGGTTTCAATGTTCGCCACGCCAAAGGAGAGGCAGTGTTAAACCAAAACCTTCTTTAGTTTTTAGTCCTAGAAGTATCAGATGCAGGCCAAGACCTGTATTATTGTGCTGATGTTGATAATGGGGGCTCCTTATCAAGCACAAATCTTGAATTGGTCATGAGATGTTTGAGTTGTACCTAAACCAAACCTGACAGCTCTAGAGAGCTGAGGTGAGAGCCTTTTCTGATACACAGTGGCCTGATGTAGTGAGTATCAGTACTCAGCTAGGATTCAGAGAGTTCTCCCAATATTCCACACACATAGAAAGAAAAGGTAGATGTAGTGACTAGTAGCATACTGAGCTCAGAGATGTTACAAGGCCTGCTGTGCATTCTGGAGTTCACAGAAGTTCCTGGAAGACAGAAATTGTAACTAGGTATTTTCATCATGTTTTAGTTGCTGTATTACAGCTATTAACAGAGGAGGTTAGCTTGAGATTCTTGTGCACTTGTCATTGGCTTAGCCCCTCTTTGGCCCTGTGTGACCTTCCAGAAGCATCAAAAGTTGATGATTAAAGCAATACATGGATACTTCCAATGTATTTTATTTTAACTTCAGTTCTTGCCTAAATTGATGCATTGATCTCTGTAAGTGTTGCTATGGTATGATTTCTATGTAACACTGTAACATAGTGTTCCTGAAATTTACAGTCCTGTAAGCCAGAAAGACTTAATGGCTGCACAGAGTTTTTAGTAGCATTTCAGGGACTCCTGTACCTGGAGTCATAAGGACCATATAACTACCTGAAAATATTCGTAGGAAGCAGAGAGAACAAGTAGAAAAAAATATGGTGAGGTTCCTCAGGCATTGGTCTGAGGCTGGTACTAATAATCAATTCAAGAATGACACAAAATGTACAAATGTGCTAATGAAATTTGCTGATGGAAAATATTTGGGAGTTATTACCATGAGAAAAAAGTAGTGCACTAAATATGAGAAAAAACTGGATGACTTTGAGGATATAAATAGTATAACTAGGATGAAATTCAGTAGCACAAAGTGCAATGGGATGCTTGTAAGAACTAATAATTTACAGCAGAAGTTCTGTCAGCTGGGTGTTAATCAACTAGAAATTAATTATAAGGAAAAATATCTTGCATGCTGGTTGATCAGAGGAAGTTTGTGAAGCCCTAGCTCATGCATGCATGAAAACACCAAATGTGTTCCAGGGTTTATCACTTGACATACTTCTGAGACTTCATGTGGAGTATTCTGTCACCCATATTGATGGAAGGCAAATTGTGTGGAACACAGGTGGAGGTGAGCTGCTGGTCTCATCATATCACTATTGTGGGTGCTTTATTAGAAGACACTGGCAGATGTGGATAGTTCACAGTAATAAAATGAAAACTGTGGAAGGATGTAACTCTGTTAATAAAGACATTCAAGGTGGGTGACCTATCAGGGATTGTATTTAAGATACAGGACAATGTTGGAGAAAGAAAAAGCAATTATTAACTGCTCATAAGTGAAGCAGTGCTGGGTAGTAAGAGGAGTTCTTATTTATTAGAACAGTAAGTTCTGGAATAATATTTCAGGAAAGTAATGTGTGCAAAACTCTTGTTTGTTGAAGATGAAACTTGAAATTCTACAGAGCATATTAGGACACTTCCTGTGATGGAAGAGGAAATCTATTGCAGACACTGAAGCCAATCTGCTGCTATATCCTTATGAAAAGCTTCTAACAACTGTGGGGAAAACTATGAGGAAGAGCAGAGGCTGGGAGAGGAGAATGTTTGAGGATAGGATTTAGACCAAGAGAACAATGAACAGAATTAAGCAGAGCTTTCAGCAATTTCTCTCACAACAGATTGCATATACTAAAGTGGCTACTATTGTGAGGGAATGAGAAGCTATGTGTCCCTCCCAGTTCTCTCCTCAGTTCATGCTTACAGCTTCCCAACATGTTCAGCCAGCTGCACAGCAGATTTTGCTGATGTTCCTTCATTCCTCAGTGGTGCCTTGCTCAATGAAATTTGGCTTGTATCCCTGAGCCAGCAGGGGAAGAGCTCACTTTCACAGATTTAATTCTTTCATTTCCAATGGGAATTACAGGGCCTTTGTTGAAACTCTGGCACTAGTACCAAGCCCTTTGTTTATTTTATGGTCTGTTGTTGTGGTGTTCAAAATGTTTGTGAAAACAGAGGCCCAGTAGAGCCTTGAATTTGTTTTAAAAATACAGTTTTGCTGATGTCCATGTTGCTGGCTTTTAGAGAAGAGTAACCAAGGCTGTAAAAGGCAGGAAAAATGTTCCATTTTTAGAATTTAACTCAGAGAGTGTGTGCTTTTGTACCTCCAGCAATACTTACCATCTTGGTGAACTGAAGGTCTGCTTGAAAAGGCTGATGGGGTAAAAGGATCCTCCTTTCTTTGAGCTTCAGCATTAGTGCACTTAGGAGGTCCTTGCTGACTGTACTTTGGTCCATAAGCTGTGCCTGACTGCTGTAACTCTTCCCATTCCCATTCTGAAGATAGCTGATTGATTCTTTTTGTCCACAGCAAAGTACAAGCTCGTAGAGCTTTCTCTGCCTATCTGCAGCACGTTCAGCTCCGGCTGATGAGGGACGCTGGCGAACAGATCCAGAATCCTGCCTGGGCTGCCAAAGAGGATGAGCAAATGGTAAGAAGCTTTGTGTTGGCCAGACTGAGAAGCCAAGTTGAAATCTACCTTGAGAGTTTTGAGGTCAGTTGCCATCCTTGCAAGTACAGAAGTCCAGCTGAGAGGATGTTGTTTGTCTGGTTGGTTGTTCGTCTTTGTCTAGCTGCCAGTGCTGCATTTTTAATATACAGATGAGGTAGGACTGCTGACTGACCTCAGAGCAATGATAGACACCTCTTAATGACTGGCCTCTTGATGACATTCAGGCTGCTCAGATGTCTTGTTGGTTCTCCTTCACTGATTTCTGAGCTTACCTGCTCTTGAATTCTTCTCTAGAAAATTCTTTGAGATGACTTGTCAGGATCTGGTTTCTGCCACATTAAACAAAGCGTTCATCTACTCATATAGAACAGGTACCCAGTGAAGCTTTTTCTCTTATGTACCTTTGTAATACATCCAGATATCTGTGTTTATGAATCTTACTTGCATTCTATATAGAGGAAATTAAAAGTAAAAGCCACTGGGAAGAGAAAGTAAAAGTGATGGATTTTTCTAGGCAGTATTTTAAAGTCCTGTGTTTGATATGAATGCAATTTTAAAAAGCACAGCAAGCCCAGATCCCTTCACAAACCTTCCTAAAAGAGCTTTGTACAGTAGGCTCTTGAACTTTCTGCATATATTCTCACTGAGTGCATGTTGCAGGGAAACAGCCAGTGTAGTTCAGAGATAAAATTGTGTGTCAAGAATAATCATTCAACTCAGTGGAAAATGTTACCTCTGCTCTTTCCAAGTGGAAATTAAAACGGGCTTTTTGAGAGTCACTTTGTCTGCTGTACTGTGAAGAATAATGTTTAAAATAACAGATCAAACCAGCCTGGAGTAATGGCAGTGAGAGGCGAGCTGTGAAATCCAATAGTTTGGCTGTGAGGCTGCTCATTTATGCATTAGCAGAGCTCCTAAGCAAAAGCAAATCCAGAGGCGAGACAGAAAGGGTTCAAAACACCCCCAGGATGCATCTTGCCTTAGGATCTGCCTTGCCATATGTTCTCTCCCACCAGAGGTCAAACAGACATGGTGAGAGACTGGAATTACATGACTGTAGATGCAGATATCTATTGCTGTGGAGAGGATGTGACAATAGTATATGTATCTTTATATATACACACTATTGTATATACTGTACATATGAAAAATGAGGAAATGGGGCTACACACTGCAGTGGAGATATCTGACCAAGATCCCCTTTCCTTTGGTACTGCTGAGAGAGTTTTATGTCAGTGCACTTTTTCACAGGCCTTCTTTAACACATTGTAGGTGTGTTTTTGGAAACATTCTCCTAAGATACTGGGCTTTACAGGTTATTATGTGTCACTGCATTTTTCTAATTGGTTATTTTTTTTCCCTTATCTGCCATGCTTTTGAGACAAACACTTCTTAAGTGTTCAAAATTCTGACCCACCTCAGGCAAGATAGACCATTGTTTTTCTCCCCCACATTGGATGGACGAGGTGGGTCAGCAGCTCCGCAGCAGGCTCGGCAGTGCAGGGGGTGCGAGCCACGGAAGAAGGAGAAGAGGCAGCAGCAGCAGCAGCTCTGTCCGGGTTAAGACAAACCTGTTTTCTTCCAGCAACCGCAGCTCCGAGTGTGCTCCCCAGCCGAAGAGCAGCGAGAGAGACAACCCCGCAGCTGCCCCCAGGCCCTCTTTACCTGCCCTTTGCCCGGCCAAACTCTTTGTCTTGTCAAGCACCCATAAGTATCAGTAATCAGGTTTCCCCTCCACCATTGGGAAAAAAATTCAATCGGTAAGAAAGAACAAAAGGAATGGCACCCAACCCCCGACATAACTCCATCTCTCTTGCTTGCAGGAGCTCGTCAGCCGCTTTCTGAAGCGAGCTGCCAGCAACCTTCGTCAGTCCTTGAGGCTGCTGCTGCCCGGCCGTCACGTAGGGCTGACCGATCGCCGGCGCATCCTGGCTCGCCAGCTGGGCGAGTTCATAATCTCTTACAACAAGGTGACTTATTCTTTTTTCTAATTTTTTCTTTTTTTTTGCTTTCTGTTTTCTTCTTACGAAGTGTCTCATGCAGGCTGTTTCCAAGGCGCTCCTCTGTTAGTGACATGATCTGCTTGCAGCTGTGCATCCAATAATGGTACTTTGTTGAAATTGTCAGATAGACAACAATATTATTACATAATATGTCAAGGCCAGTAATTATATGCATAAAAAGAAGTGCTGAAATGAAGTGGAATTTAACTGGCACTGTGCTATTTCTTTGCCTTGTCTTTGATTCTAGTGCTTTGTAATGCCTCTTCTCACTTCTTATTTTTATGGGGCTTCTTTAAAGATATTTTGTTTTATACAGAACGGGATGAAATATGTATTTTACTATTTACTTGGTATACTGAGGGACTGCTACATATCTGTAGCAAGGTACTCCGCATGCAAGGAGGTGTAGGTCCTAATTTAAATAATTTTTACTCCTTTAGATGTAGGAGGTGTTGTTCTTAGCATAGCAGTTTCAACCTAATCTTCCTTGTGCAAGGCCAGCTTTCCCTTTCCTTTGCCCCCTAGCATTTCTTCAGTATTAGAACAAGGGTAATTGAAATTCAGCTTTCAGAGGCTGCTGTGCAGAGGGCTCCAAGCTTCTACTCATTAGGAGAGGATGTTCACTTACATTACCTTGTGAGAACTGACATCTGATGACTTGATCTGTCTAATCAAGGTTGGAATTGAACCAAATCTGTTCCAGGGAGAGCCTTGTATGCCTAATGCTCACTGAAGTACTCTGTTAGGAGGAACCACAAAACACTTGGGTGGCTCTGTGGTGAGTGAAGAATGCAGCTGCTTTGGATATAATTTCCACTCAAATTGTATTCAAACATTAGGATTTTCTGCTAACTCTTGAGTAAATTCACAAAATAAAGCTGTGTAACTGGTAATAAATCAGTGCATAAACATATTTTCTCAGTTAAAACAAGTGAGAACATACCACTTGAGGTTTCAGGGCATACATGTTTAAGCCCTTGAGGGACTGTTAGGCTGTGAGGTTTTTTATTTCTGATTCTAACATATAGACTTATTTAATTGACTTGTAACTTCAAATTTAATAGGGACTCCTACTTGCCATTAAATATCATCTATAATGACACAGAAGAAAAGAATACAGCCCCGGCAAACTAAGTAAAACAGATCACATATTATCCAGACATTTACTTAAGTAGTAAAGGGTAAAGATGTCCCCAAACCAGCTTTTTCCTCCCTGTCTTGAACTATGTTTCAAAAGATGTATCTGACCCTTTTTTTCTGGGAATGCTCAGGGTAACAGCAGGAAGAAATGAAGTGGAGGTCAAGTCTGGTCAGGTAAAGATTTTAAGCTGGTACTGGTATTTCAGACAAGTCTAAAGGTTTTTTTAATGAACAAATATGTTGGTATCAATCCAACCTCTACTGCCAACCAGTTCTACTGGTGTAAAATAGACTGTTTGTATCTGAAAACTTGCTCCAATTTTCACCCACAAAGGCTTACCATTTATTCTACATATTTCAGTGTATAAACACATTTGCCATAGGCTGTACTGTTTTACTTTCTTAGTCTATGCTAAAGCAGTGGGGTTTTGGTGTGTATATAAGCCCTCAGCAGTCTGCTGCTTGACAAAAGAAATTAACTCAAGGGAACTTCTAGTTTATAGTAGACAATCTGTTGATTTTCTACAGGCATCCTTCAGTTTCTTTAAGATTAATTTTTATCTGTCTACTTCTGGGACAAATGTACAAATAAAAGCTGTTTGGAGGAACTCTGGCAGAGACAACAGAGTGGAGAGGGGACCTAATATCTGTAAAGAATGATTTAAATTTTTTTCCCTTCCATACTTCCTTATGTTCTAGCAAAGAGTGTAGTAGAAGGAACAGCACATTTTTGAGGACTTGACCTTCTCTCAGCAAATCAGTTGTGTCAGGTGGAGGAATGGACTTTAGTGTATGCTTAGGATGCTGTCTCTGGGGCTCTCCATATTTATTCATGTGTTGCACATAGTGATGTTCTTTTATTCTTAGATCCTGTGGAATTGGTTTTTGTATTCTGGGAGCTGTAGCTATACCATGGAACATAGAGACACTTACTGATACTGCTTATTAACAGGAAACAGAGCAGATGGTTCAGAAACAAGCCAAAAAGAAACAGGAAGAGGAGGAGGATGGAGTGAATCCTAAAGATTTTCAGAACTTCATTGCCAGAGCAAGGTAGGTATAGATTTTATGTTCTTTGATAAAGGATCTCTCAGCCTTGTGGCATTTTTCTAAGGATGATTTGATTGATCTAAAGCCTCTAGATACCTTTATTCACTGTAGGACCTGTTCCTGCTGAGGGACAGAGAGCTTGTCTTCTCTTGTCTCTCTTCCAGCAGCCAAACACTTGTAACATCAGCATCTGGTGCATAGAGAAGAACATACAATAGATGTTTTGACCATTAAGTAACTTCCCAAAGGACAGCAGTGGTTACCCTGGCCTGTGTAAATTTCAAACTGCTGCTGGTGAGTTAATGGTTTCCTTTCCTGTGGTGCTGGACCAAATAAGTCAGTACTTCAGAAGGAGAATGAAACTAGAACTGCTGCTCACAGGATCTTGAGCTGCTGTGGTTGAGCAGTTGTTACAGCTCTGACTCAAGTTTCTGCTCTCAGAAACAAATCTCATGCTTGGTGCCTCTCTTCAGGAATTTTCCAGGTCTAGATTTTCTGAGATGAGCAAGGAAGGGAGTTAGGCCTCTTATTTGGCCTGCTAAGGCAGTTCAGTGCAAGCAGTTGTTTTTACAATGGAAAAGCAGCATTTTATATCACTGCACTTTATCTGCTTTAAACTTAAAAGACTCTGGTAAGAAACATATTTTGAAAATAGTTAAGTATTCCTTAGGGCCTGTAGCATTGTATGAAAAACAATGACTATGGAGAGGTCTGAAATTATTCACTGAACCACAATTATGTTTTCAAAGTCTCTGATTCTTGAGCACAAAAAGCAATTCCTCTTTGATTCCATTATTTGGTCAATATATGACATTGTCTATATGAGCAAGAACCCCTGTCAATATCTGGACAGAGTTTACCTGCCTTTTTAATGCCTATCTTCTTTTTTTCCTGTGAGGATTGATGGTCACTTCTTCTTTTGCATGACTACTTATGAAACTGTTCTTTCTTCTTCTGTTTGGATAGCACTAATAGTAAATGATTAGAAGTGGGTGGTAGCTGAGGCATTCTAAGTAAGTTCAGGTGGTTTCACAGTCTGTCTTGATACATTCTTACGAAAACAAGTATTTTACCTTTTGCAAATATAATTGATGGAGTCATTACTGCAACAGATTTACAGGATCACAGAAAGATCCTCAGATAAAGATGCCTGACTGCCATACACCATAGGATCTACTCTTGCTAGAAATGCATATTATGTGGGTCCATGGCATGCTTTTGGTTCTCTGAGCATTCTGGCCACTGAACTGTCAGTTATGTCCTAGACAGGTCATTTGCCTTTTTGCCAGAAATGTTAAGAGATAGCTGCATGGAACAGAACTGCAGATTCTCCTGTTTTTGTGTTATTGGCTACCCTGCCATCATGGCCTGATGCACAGTCTAGGCTGGGGCTGGAGATTTTTGCTGGGTCGTCTGACTGGGTGATATAGAATAGTTTGCCAGTGATCAGACAGTTTCTTCAGATGTATGAAGAAACATTCATTCGTCTTCATTTCATTCACATGAGATGTGTTTGAGAACTCTGGTGTCTGACACTGCTTGGCACTGTGCTTTAAGCTTAAACCAGTGAGCAAGTCATTTGGAGCCAAGCAAAGGGGATAGATTGTCACACTGAGTGTTCATTCTGCAGTACAGTGAATGCAACAGTGAAGAAAATGGGTAATGAATTTTGCTTCTTAATTGAGATTGTCTTGTTGATTCTCTAACTGTGATGTCACTGTGTTTAGTTGTACATATGCTATGACCATTGGTTCTAAAAGTCCTCAGTGCATTGTAAAAGCACATACATACTGGTAAATTAATTTAAAAGCTTGAAGCACTTTTCCACCAACAACTTCTCATTCTTATATTTCCTCTTCACTTCTGTTCTGGGAGGAAAAGTGAAGTTTGGATCTTCAGGACATGCTGCAAATTTCAGTGTATCAGCTTTAGACATGGCTTTTACCAAAGCTTAGGCTAGCTAATACCAGTTACAATTGTGATATTCAGAGGATATTTCAAAAGATTCTAACTGCTGCTCTGCTAATTTATATTCTGTGTTACATTTTCTTCTAGTGTTGCTGGCACAATACTTGCTTTGGTGTTTGCCATGGCATACAGCCACTCACTGATGCTGAGGCAACACTATAAAGCAAAAGGAAAGCATGTTAGATACCAAACAACTGGAACTACAGCTTGCATAAGCTCTAATAAGAATGGCAAATTAACTGATACTGGTTTGGGACCAATAGATGTTTAGGATATTGGGGTTGTCCCACTTGGTTCTTCTAAAGAAAATGAGAAACATATGCAAGTTTTGTGAGTTTAACAAAAATGTTGACTGTTCTGGTTGTCCTGCAGTTTTGGCTGATTGACTAGCTTTTGCCTTCTTTCCCCTTCTCCCCCTACTGCTGAATAGAAACTGCTGATGATGACTATAAAACAGAGGCTGAGCTGAGTTCTCTCATGAGAAAATAGCTGCTCATTCTAAAAAGCACCTGCAGAAGATTCACAAATTTAGCGGTGAATGGAATCTCTCATGTTGAGCTAATCTCCCCAGATATGTTTGGAGTATTCACTTGCTCTTTTTCTATCCTGGGAAGGCTCCTGAATGCCTTGAATTTTCTACACATAAGAAGATGGTATTTTAGTGGGAATCTCAGGTTTAATCAGGGCATGTTGCCTTCCTTCTTAACCCTTCTTACCGTGTAGAACTGAGAAAATCTTTAGCTTGTGTAGTGTCACCTTTTTGTTCCCCACTGCACTCTTCAGTTTCTTTGTTGTTTATTGTCTTTGATTGTTACGTGAATGCAGAAGAGCTTAGTGTCCTCACTCTACATCCATATTTCTCTCCTTACTGCAGTGAAAGTGACCTGGAGGAAGTACTGACATTTTACACACAAAAAACCAAATCAGCAAGTGTCTTCCTAGGAGCAAAATCCACAAGGACAAAACAAGGCAACAGCAGTCACCAGTCAGAGAAACAGCCCCAAGGTGGTAAGTTTTGCAGGCAGTTCTGAGATGATGTTGCCCAGACAGATCTAGTTTAATTTAAGTTCTATGAAAAGGGAGCAACATCTCCACAACGTTGCTCAGGTTTTTTGAGGTTGCATATCTTGTTCTTTTTTTTTTTTTTCTTTTTTAACTCAGTCTTATGTGAAGACTAGAGTAACTTCACTCCTGCCTTCTTTGCCTGAACTGAGAAGGGTTGAACTTAGATTGGCATTTATAAGGAACTAGATACAGTAGTTCATGACTGAAATGAGAATGTACAAACTGAAGGCAGTAAGAATTGAAATGAACAGAGAATCTTGAAATCAAAGTAAGGGATGAATGAAATCAAGGTCTTAAATTTTGCTGCCTGCAGTGAGTATATCCATTGGGGGGCAGAGATTGTATATTGAGCCTAATAAGGTATTCCATGGAAGGAAAAGTGTGCCAGCCATATGTATCTAGTAGTCCTTGCTACTGTACATGACAGCGTAATTGTCATCAATGAAGTTGTGTGGTCTGCAGGAAGTATTAGCAATAAAGTCAGTTATACCATGGGTAAATTCTGCAGCTTTGTTCTAGTGGTTTGCAATGTTCTACTTCCTAACTCCTTGATTTTGTTATAGAGCATCCTGAGATGGTGAAAAAAGGTGATCATCCCAAAAGTTCAGTTACAGATTTGTCTGCAGAAGGAGCACTAAAAGGCTGTAAACCCAAAGAAGCTAAAGCAAGCTGTAAGTGAACTGACTTAAATAATCATAAGAAATGTAGTGACTGCATATACTGTTTTTAATACTGTTTTGAACAAAGGTTGGAACCTTTGGGTTCAAACTGAGAGATCCAAATGCCTAATTTTTTACTTTTAAACACAAGAGAAGATACTGTAGAGTAGGCAGTGGGAAAGAGTTAGCTGCTCCTCCCTGGGAGTGATGATCTAGATATGGCAGGCTTTGAAAGAGAATATTTATCATGTAGAGCCTCTTCTTGTCTCTGCTGGTAGATGAGGCCATTTTGGCTTCAGTGTGTCTGGATACAGGTATTTGGTGTGTTGGTGTTATCAAAGGACCTAAAAAGCAGATTTTTCCTCATATAGTATGTTCATTATCTTTGTATAGTTCCAGAAGGACTCACCTTCTCCTTAAATGCTGAAGTGAAATTACCTCAGTGCTGCCCTCCTGGTGCTTCTTCCTCTGTTCCCGGTGCCATGTTCCAGAGAAGTACCAGTTGTTGGATGCCATCTCAGCCTGCAGCCTCTGAAAATTCAAAGGTGGCTGGTCACCCTTCAGTGCTGGCTCATCCAGCTAGTCCCAGACTGATTCAGTCCTCACCCCCACTACCCTCCTTGCAGAGCACAGCTCCTGACAGCTCTTCTGTCCTCACAAACTCAGTGGCCACTGAGACTTGTAGCCTTGCAGGGTTACACCGTCGTTCTAGCTACTCCCTTGGCCCGTTCTCATCTTTTCAGAGAGCTGTTCAGATCTACAGCCAAAGATTGTCCCGACCATCCTCTGCAAAAGTAGGTGAGTGTTCTGGGATTCATAATAACCTGCTAGTTCAGTACAGAGATTGTGTAATTTCTGTTGTGGAGTAGGTAGAAATTTTATATTTCCAGAATTGAGTCTTGCTAAGTTTCTGATAAAAAGTGGGAGTGCTGGATGCAGCCTGTGTTAGGCAGATGCCCTTTTATTGACCAAATGAACAGGCAATCATAGAATCATTTGGATTGAAAAAGACCTTTCAGGTCACCAAGTCCAACAATTAACACTAACAAGTCCAGCATTAACCAGGTCCCTAAGAGCTTTTAGATATCTTCATGGATGGTGACTTGGTCACTTCCTAGTAGCCTGTTCCGGTGCTTGACAACCCTTTTAGTGGAGAAATTTTTCCTAATATTCAATCTAAACCTTCCCTGGTGCAACTTGAGGCCATTTCCTCTTGTCCTGTTGTTTGTTATTTGGGAGAGGAGGCTGACCCCTGCCTCACAAAAATCTTTTTTCTGGTAGTTATTTTGATAAGGTCTCCCCTCAGCCTTTGTGCTTTGAACTCAGCCTTTGAACTTGTTCAAAAAGAGCTGTGAAATTAAGAATTGTATATTTTCTTTATTATGTTACTGATCTCATCTGTCTTTAGTGGATTTAATGTTGTTTTCATAAGCAGAAGTCCTGTCTCAGTCTAAGTGCTGTTCTTAGTTCTCTGGTTGTCTATCAAGCATACAAATCTTGTAATGAAACCTCGTAAGTCTTGAATACTTAAAGGTGTGTCAAGACCACCAGAAAAGAAGGATCTGAATGAATCATTACAGTATCTCATTCTCTAGGGTGTTTCAGCACTGCCATATCCAAGGGTATCCTAAAAACAAGATTTAGAGACCTCTCATCTATCATGCTGTGGTAGAACACAGTTTAACAATGCAGCTTTAGAGTATAAAGAATCTGAAGGGTAGGAGAAACTGTAGGAATTTGCTTGCACACTGTAATCTGTTTGGAAACTTTTGAGAACCACACACAGGCTAACAGCTGTGATCCTGATAATACTAATTTTTTTTGTATTTTGTATTTTTTTGTATTTTGTGTTTTTTTTTGTATTAGAGTTGCTGTATACATATTACCAAGCTCTCTAGCATTAAAACACAGCTTGCTTCCCAATGTGTAGCTTACTTAAAGAGATCCATTTGTTTTTAAGGAAAAATTTTATGCATTTAACATGGGTAACAGCTGCCAGTGTCTCTGGAATTGAGTGCCATTAGATATATTGTAATAAAGAGAATACAGGTTTGGAATTGCTAATTGTTCAAAGGGGCAATACCCATGCAGAATAGGCGTATTCTGTATTCTTCTTGGTATCTTAGCTGCTTTTGTGTGTCTGTGATGAGCAGGCTGAGCCTGAGCTGTTTCTCATGGAGCACGTGGAAATGTTAAATGTTTGTTTGGCAGGTCTCTGTCGCAGTTCAGGTGGGCAGTGTGTGGGCTCAGCCAGGATGCACAGAGATGCAGAACACGCTTCTTGCCAGGGCAAACGTCACGACCCCGGTGGGGTGGCAGCAGAACTGCAGCAGTTGGCAGAAAAGCAAGCAGCCTGCCAGTATTCCCCACCAAGCCACGTCAGTCTCCTTACACAGCAGGTATGTAAGCACTGAAGCAGAGTCCCTGTGCAAGGGAGAGGTTTGTTACAGCCTTCTGTGTGAGCACGGGGCTGGGCTGAGATGTGCTGCAAGCAGTAATCTCATCAAAATTCATCTCTGTCTTCTTGTTTTGAAGTGTTTACAGTCACCAAAATTCTGATTTTCTGTGAGTTGACAAGAATGTCTTGAAGTCATTTTATAGGACAAAAGGCAGAGGATTAGAAAATATGTTATAAAAATGGAATCCATGCTTTGTCTTACTAGACAATAAACCCAAGTCTTCTCAGATTTGTGCTTACATGCAGTTAGCTTCCTCGTTTCTCCAGTGTGTCATCACAGTGCTGAAAGTCTGCAGAATGGCTTCTGATGTAAATTCTATATTCCTATAACACTATAAAGACATAATGGAGTACTTATGAGCATGCAGAATGATAATCCTTTTGTCAAACATGGTGTGATAGACATGAAATGTACATTGAGTTCTGGTAGAATTCCACTTAGTTTCCTATTTCTTGTTGATTTATGTCCTAAATGGCTACACACAAACAAATTTTTGCTTAATAATATGCTGTAGTTGAACTAATCAAAGGTGTTCAAGTTGAGCACTTCTCAGTTAATTAAGCTGCCAACTACAGATTTTCTAGTGTAGGCACTTTGCCTTGGACAGTAATTTTTTTTCTCTTTACTTGCTGGAGAGAAATGATTTGAATGTATTAGTTTGATTCTTGTATTTTGGAATTACTGTTTTAACTGTTATGTTTTGCTGAGTTTTCTGAGGCATGTTTAATAGCTGCAACAACTGCTGGTATTTCCTTTTCTTTGCTTCTTTCAATTTTATTTTTATATGTTTGGATTTTGAATATCTGGTTATGCTATTGGCAGTATTTTTCTTTCAAAATGTGGGGTACATTTATAACTTTAGGAAGCTGAAGAGATTTTTCTTTGCAGCAAGGCCTTCAATTTTTAAAGAGTGTGTCAAAAATAAAGTTCCTTCTCGTTGATGGACTCAGGAGAAAATGTGAGCACTGGCTATACTAGAGATGCTGAAGCCTGGTCTTGCTTAAGGCCAGATCCTATTAAGACAATTAGTTCTTGTTTGCTTGTCTAGTAGTACTCAGAGCTGTCAGTCTGGTTCTCTGGTGGTTTTAAGTGAAATGTTGTCACTAAACCTGTTCAAAAACCTTGATAGTGAAATATTTTCATTCAGGAGATGCTGATTTGTTGAAAGGTAAATATATGATGGAAACTGCCTCCTTGGATAAAAGTTAGTATCTAAACAAATACTTGGGAAAAAATTTGGAATGCGTCTATTTCATTTCAGTCTTTCCAGAAAAGAGATTTGAAAAATAAGTTTATAGAGTTTTTCCCTGAAATCTTTCATTACCCATTCTGCTTCAGCTGCTGTGGTTTGTTAGGTCTGTCTGGAGAACCCAATGTATCTTCTTGCAGCCATTTGTGTAGCTATCAAATGCTTAAATGTATTCCTACCACGGCTAGTTACTCCTAGATAGATGAGGCCATTTAGAAGGGGGAATTAAGAGAGGAATTCAGAAAGATCTGCATGGGAAGGGCAGTGCAGTTTCCTGAGCATGCTCTGGTGGCAGCTGAAGCTGTGTGGCCAGCAGTCAGTCAGTGTAGGTGTACTCAAGAGTGGAAGTGGCTGTGAAGTGCATGGGTAGCCTGGAAATGTGTTGGCTGTAGTAAATGTGTGTGCATTACTTTTGCCTCTGGGTTCTTCCAAGATACTTACCCCCAGGAGAGGTGGGAATTGCCCTGGAGGGGGACGATGGTGCTAATTCCCTTTGCAACAAGCAAACAAAAGACAGCTCCTATCAGACACTGCCGATTTTCTGACTCTGCTGTATTTTGTATTCAACTATGCAGTGTTGGCACAGGCTTTGTTTCACAGTAGTGAAATATAGAAACATGTGTTGGGTTATGTCTTTGTCATCTTCAGTCATCATGAAAAGGATCCATGTAGAAAGGAATTCACGAGTCAATGAGAAGTTTAGAGCTGGGGCTCAATCTGACAATGAGTTTCCTTCCTGAGCCTGTGTCCATTCAGTTCTAGACAGCTGCTCTCTGCTGTGATTTTTCTGGCCATGTTTTTTAAATAATGCCTTTGGAGAGATGAAATCTGAATCTGAAGCTTGCTGAGTATGAAAATTTGGATTTAGTTGAGAACAGTTTTTAAGGCAATCTGTTTCTTCAGTACTGAATTTATGGCACATAGCAATTTCTAAGCTGAGACCATTATTTTAAGCACACTTGAAGCAGTGATGTTTTGGAAGGTTCAGATGTAGCTGCAAAGTCCAATGTATCATAACTAAAGCATGCAGTTACTGCTTATACCTCTTTTTTTCTTTTTTTCACATGGACACATTCTATTCTTCTGTCAGTCATTCTGATTTTTTTTTTGATCCAGCCTGGATTTTAAAGCCAGTCCTGCAAGAAGGACATAGGAGTTTGGTGAGAAGACAGGGCTGCCATGACAACAAGGGCAGTAAGAGGTATCAGTATAAAATAAAATATAATAGTGAGGCAGCAAGGCTTGGGTTTATTGTTGAGGGACCTGGAACCAGGATATCTGACTTTGAACTGCTGGGCATGGGTGTGGATTTGAAGCAGGGACATTGACCAAACAGAAATGCAGGAATTGCAGAGTAGGCTGGCACTTTGGTAAGTGATTTGCAGAAGAACAGGTATTGTTGAAGCTGCCTGGGAGTGCTGCATGGTTTTAGATTTGGGCAGACCAGAATTTGGCCTGTACCAGGAGAGGGAAGGCAGCAGCAGATGAGACAGAGAAATATGTGGGGAACACCTGGAGAGAACTGGGAAGTCAGAGACTATTGGTATGAGATGAAAGGGGGAAAGACTTGAGATGGGAGTGTTTGAGGGTTCTGGGTTATGACATTCTGATGGCTTTAGGACAGGAGAATTAAGAGACTGAAAACTGAGAGGAGAGTAGAGAAAGGGCTCATATCAGGGTCACTTAATTAAACAGGGCACTACTTTCCTATGCATTTCTAGACAGGAAAGTCTGAATTGTTATTTTCCCCATTTTTTTTTCTCTGTTTAAACCACTTGAAATATGATAGTATTTTTTATAAAGCATTCTTAAGTAAATTGGCTTGAAGATTAGAACATTACTTGCCTAATAATAAAAATAGTACAATTGTTTAAAGCCATTCCAGAAACTTGGTGTTAGTCTACCTTGTTGGAAAGTACCTGGCTGGTGTAAAAAGGACTTGATATATGGATTTAATTATGTTTCCTGATAAGATTAGGACCATTGATTTGGAGGGGGTATATGAAGAGTGACTTTTTTTTTACTGGTGTTGGTGTGGACTGTATTTTTGTGGGGGTTTTTGATTTGTGGTTTTGTTGGGGTTTTTTTTGGGTTTTTTTACCCCCAAGGGCGAGAACTTCTATGTGAGAGTTGAATGTCTTTGTGCATTGGTTCCCTGTGTTGTGCCAAGCTGTGTCTTGTAGGCTAGGGTGTTCTGAATACATACCTCCTTCCAAAAGGAGCTGGGAAGCTTATTTTCCATTCTCATTTTTGTGAGAATTGCTTCTGGTGTCCATATAGTAGTGTGGGTCTCTGGAGTTCCCAGGATTGTAGCCTCAGCAGCTGTGCTTGGAATGGTGTTGTCATTCTGGTTGGGAGTCCACCTCTGCCCCTCTCCAGTCACTTCTGTTCTTCACTATTTTGTACCCATGCCCAAAGCACCTGTTCCATGTTTCCTCTTTTACACACTCTTATTTTCTAGTCTCTGTATTAGTTTATTATTGATTTATTTTTATTAATATAATTTTATTGATATTATTGAAACTACTTTATAACTTACTGCTAAAATCCTAAGGGAAAATTTTAAGTATCTGATGAACTTTGAAAAAGATGTTTAAGATATGTTCTCTCAAGAAAACCAGATCTTTGTGTTTAGATCAGCTTTCTGTCTTGTCAGTCCTCTCCATTCACTTCTGAAACATCAGATAAGAACTTCACACTGATACTTACAGAATATACAATTCTTAGCATATGAGAGATGGAGATGTAGGAAGGTAAAGCCTTACTGATGTGCAGTTTTGTTCTGTTGTACTCAGTTTTCAGTCCTCACAGACTGTCACACAAAATGTGTAGGAACATTTTGCCTTTCATTAAGTTGTGTTTTTCTACTATTTCTATTTTTCTTCTAATAATAAAGCTCATTTTGAGATTATGACAGCAGTGGGAGTTAGGTACCTCTATCCATACCATATATTTCAGACACTGCCTGATTTTTGCAGTATGTGCAATCTAACTATAGTACTCCACAGCATCCAAAAATAGAAAGGTGTGCCTCTTGTTAACTATCCAATGTGTCTGGGAGCAAGCAACTGAGATCACTGTGGTAAATGTGCCTTTGAGGGTCCAACATTAACCTGGCAAGGCAGTGGCTGAGTAGGCTAATAAGGAGGTATCTGATCTCAAATGGCCATATGAAAATTAATAACCTATTATGTGCTATCTCTCAGAGTTCTTTGAACTGAAAAAAACAGCAATCAGTTTAACTTGTTCATGTTCAAACTTCCAAAAAAGTTTTTGACAAGCTTTCAGCGAGTGCTTTTAAGATGGACAAGTGTCTGTAGGATGATAAAGAAAGTTTTATTACAGATCAAAAAAAAGACAAAAAGCAAACAAAAAAATAACTAGTCAATTTGATTTATAGCAGGTGGATAACTGAAAATGCATAATAGAGAATGTACATGATCCAGTGTAAAATTAAAGGTTTGAAAGGAGGAGATTAGTAAGACATTTTATTACTTAAAGAATGAATATAAAAGCAAGTTATTGCCAGGTAAATTATTGTTGCAAAGTGATGATGTCTTTGCCAACGTGTGTAGTGTAGTGGTTAATGGTGCACGTTAATAAAACAACTTTTCCATTTCCCAAAATTTTCTTGTTCAGTTTGCCCATTGGCTTGCATGAGCCTAAGATGGCGACAGTACTGTTGGGGAAACAAGGAAGGTGTGTTGGTGGGTTGGGGAATGAGGCCTGAAGATACAGTTCAGCAAGCCCATTTTGTTCAAGAGGAACTCAATTGCCTTTCTTGCCTTGATTTGTGACCACTCTGTGACTTCTGGACAGCTGAACTAAGAGGTTTTTTAAACCTGTACCTACTGTAAGCCATTGGCCTTTCCTGATGGACAGATGGATGAAGACTTATCCAGACTACTTTTGCTTCTATACCAGGCTTTAATCCTAAAGTCTTTATTTCATGTGTGTTTAGCATAAAACATTTCCATGTGTTTGCATTGCAGGACTCTCTGCAGGGAGGGCATGAAATACACAGCATGTGTGTCCATCCAGGGCTGGGGGGCTGGATCCTGGATGCATATCAGTGTTTTACTTTGTGAATAGCATGCTACTTCTTTTTGAAGCGTGCTGTAAGGTAAAAATTCTTCTGCAATGCTGTATCTGTGTGAGGTCCCTATCACTGCCTGATGAGGGGGGGACTGCAGTTGATATCTAACAGGCTGTGGTACTTCATAGTTATTAATGCTAGGGAGCTGAAGAATGTGTTGAATTGGCCAGCTTGACCAAGAGGAGGAGGAAGAGAAGGAGGGGAAACCTGGTGGGAGCTCTGACTCCGTGTGTGTGGGAGAGTGAGAGATTTCAGATCCCAGCTATCATCAGGAATAGCTCTAATTCTTGCAGCTGGGGAGTTTAATCACGGGGATAACATCAGACCACCCAGGCAAGGGCTATACAGAGCTGCCTCCTTCTGTGCTCTGCAACCAGTCAGTGCCCAAGATCCAGCAGCCAGGATTCCTGCAAACATACTGACAGATCCAGTGGAGGATGGGGCACTTGTCTTATTCTACGTTTTTCTTTTAGACAGAAGGTGGAAATGAGCAAGAAGCAGATGAGTTTACTAAACCTTAGGACCAGGGAGAGGGAGTGTGGAAGAATTGAATGGAGCGTTTTACCGTGTCCCAGAAGGACTCTGTGTATGCTGTGGGAATCCCAAAATAGCAAGCTTCATCTTAACATCAGCTACAACAATATTGGAAGCCACACCACTCCTCATTTAGCTGTCTTAGTTACACAGTGTGGTACCCTTGCTCACCTTGTCCTTGATAAAGCAAACTGCCAGTCTGCCAAAATGCACTGTACAGGTCCCAGTGGGTCAGCTCTTTCCTCTCTAGGCCTGAACAGCACAGCAAGAGTGTTAAATTTTTAGGGTGCAGCAAATACTTACAGAAATTTGGTGAGGCTGTTTTCCCCACTGAGGAGTTTTGGTTTTTTGTCAGTGATGATCCCTTGGTTTGACTCAACCCACTTTATCTTAGTTTTAGTTTCTTTATGTGACCATTTCTTTGGTTTTTACACTTCCACTGATGGGGAGAAAGGGAAGTGTAAAGAAAAAAGGCATCTGACTGTGATTAGTAAGAGGAGCAAGGAGGTAGTAATCACTTCTGAGGGGCATTTTTCTTACACACCTCTGCATTACTGCTGGGCCCCATCTTCTCCTCACTCAAGCTGTTCACACAGGAGCTGGAATTACTTTTATTACTACTGATTTGTAGCAGCAGCAGTAATGTAACCAGTTGGTCTCAGCAGAGGTTGTAGGAAGTGAGAATATCAGTGTAGTTTCTGCAGTGCTCATGTTGAACTCTTGCTCTGAGGCTCCACAGGGAATAGAAGCAGAGGGTTTTGTTATGATGCAGCAACATCTGCAGATAGTCACCAAACAGGCCAGGCTGAGCAGCTAGGTCTCATGTTATGGGAAAGATTACGCCCTGATCATCAAACTTTTGGCAGGATTGTGCCTTGTAGAAATCACTCCCACTGGAAGTTTTGAGGCAGAGAGTGTCTAAATGAAAGCTTGAATTTTTTTCAGGAGAAGGAAGAGGGGGAGTTCAACCATCCACAGCAGCAGCACTAACTTGGGTTTTCTTTTTTCATTGTTAAATGGATGCATATGCTGGAGACACTACAAAGGAATTTGCAAGTTTGTCAGGTTTCCCAGGAATGTCTTTGGCAGGTCTTTGTCTGGAGACTGGAACACTTGTGCTCTGTATGCATATGTATATCCTGTAAGCTGGTAAGCTCAGAGAGCAAAGAAGGAATGTCACAGGCCTTTGGCCAGATCAGCCTTGGTACACACACAGATTTCACACTTCCCAGCCTGTTAGCCCCGGTTCTTCCCTCCTGGCCAGTTGTTGCTGCAGATCAAATCTGTGCATAAAATCAAGGTGCTTCAGTGTGGGGTGTGGTCAGCAAGATGGCCTGGGTAACAGAAAGGTGTTTCTAGAAGAATCTGTTTGTATTACATGATTTCCTCACGGAATTTGTAGTGGTACATTTTGTTACACTGTTCAGGCAGTGGGGGGGAGTGTGTGTGTTTGTCTTAGCTGTGATTTAGGGTTTCCTTTGTCTCTTAAGAGGCAGGTTAAGATCGTGTGATTTTTATTTTTAGATTTTTTCCCCCCATACTGGGATAGTCTGTTGGATTCCAGTGGCTTGGATGCATTAGGGAAGGCAAGGCAGCTGGACTTTTCCAGTAGCACTGGCAGACCTGCAAGGTGTGTTAGACCAAGTAGCCTGTGCTGGATCCCAGATGTACCTGGGAGCTCTGTGGTAAAGCTAGAGAGAGGACAGATTAACAGTGAGTATTTATGTTGTTGTAGCATCTAGTCAGTCATCTCTGAAGGCTGAAGGAAGAGAAATGACTGAAAGAATACAACAAAATTTCCTGCCTTTTTTTTTTACCCCCCACATGGCAAGTTCTTAGCTCTTCCCTTCTGTTAAAGATTTCACGCATCTTGAAAGCCTTAGGGGTATCTGTGTTTGAGGAAGACTTGGCAAGTGAAAATACTTGTGACTATGAAAGCAGGGTAATGAAAGAAAAAGCACATTTCATTTGCAAGCTGTTGGATAACATTGGCATTGCTGGATGAATAATAAGTAATAAAATGGAGAATTAGGGATTGACTGAAGGGTCTTGAAGGAGTGAAACTTGAAGGAGTAAGGATAAACTTATGGATGCATGTGCTTACAGAGTATATGGGTAAAAATAGATTGAAAGGCAAAGGAGAACACGCTACAAATGATGAAACATTTTGCACATTTGCAGTTTTAAGTGGAATGGTTCTCTCTTTCAGCTCATGATACAGTGTCATCTTGTCCTGTCTGACTCATCAAAATTTAAGGATTCTGATCTGATCCTAAGGCAGAGGAGCAGTGATCTTAGTGTCTCTTACCATGATCCTCGTCCAATCCTTCTTTAAACAAAAAGGTTTCTCAGTAAACAGTTTATTCATGTATGCCTTTGTAACCTATTGATAGGGTACATAGTGCTGAAAACTTTGTCTCCTCCTGTTTCTGACTGTGAAAATGTTATCATTTTGAAGGTTTTTTTGGAAGAGACAGAGTTGGCCTATGGTTACTGCATTCTTTTGGCATATCTTTTAGGCTTGACATGTGAAATATAGCTTGAGCTCTGGACCCCTTTTTCTCCTCACCAGTCAGAAAGATCCAAATGGAAATGTGAGATGTGTGAACTGCGGAGGGTGCAGTGTGACTCCAAGTAAGAGAAATGATCTTTAGACTTTGTAGATCTCCAATCTGCACCACTTTTTAGGCAACAAGATATGACTGGCTTCTGCTGGAAACGTGCTGAAACTGCCAACTGGAGAGGATCAAGTAGGCAGTTTGTAGTATATTGCTTGTTGTAACATGTTGACCAGTGAAACTTTGGATCTGCTGTTCAGGATGTTGGTAATGAAAATTTCAGTCATTTTTTCACTGCCTGCCAAGGGGGGCAGAGTAGCAACTTGTAGTGGTGATGTGTCCCTGTTCACCCTGGTTGACTCCTACAAAGTAGCAGGAGAAGGATTCAGGCTTTCAGGAGGCTTTTCATGAATCTGTGGAGGCTGATCTGCAACACATTTACTATTTTCTTTTTCTGATTGTTATAATTGATGACTTTAGCTTATTTCAGCCAGTAGAGAAGATCAAAAAGAAAATACTAACTTTATTATAGAAAAAAGATTATTGAATATGATAATGGCAAACTCTTGGAGGACTAGTGTAATGTAGATCAGAAAAGTGAAAGATATTAAACTCTTTTTCTGACTCTTGCCTGTGATTTCTTAGAACTACTATACAATGGATCTTTGTAGGCTGCTATTAACTGGAAGCAAATTCTATCCTGAAGTTTTTATTGTTATCTGTACTTGGAGAGTTCATATTTCATATTGAATTTTTAAAGCAGATTAACAAAAACAAACCCCTCAACTCCTGTATTTCAGCACTTTGGGGTATCATTCTGTGTTGTGGCCTTGCTTTAAGTCTTAAAGTTTTTTTCAGAAATAAATTTCTCTGAATAAGTTATGACCATAGAAATCAGTTCTTTTAAACTTATGTGACTCTGCTGGTGAGGCAACTGTATTGCAGTCATAAACTTACCTTGTAACATTTTTATTTTTGTAAAAGTAAAAATAAATGTAGAGAAGTATTTCAGCATAATGCAGTAATTTTTCTTTGGCTAATTAGCATTATATTGAAGCAAATATAACACTACATATATGTACTGTTTCTGACACAGGTCTCTATTGATATGGCTGTGACAACCCACATGTTCTTCTCCCCTCCCCCAATTTTTTCACGTTATATCATAAATAGAAGTATATCAAATGAGTTCTTTTCTGTGCATGAGAGCTTTTAGGGATTTGCTGTATCATGGTGTTCTTCAGTCAGCACGTTCCTTACAGCTTCTGACATCTTTGCTGTCCTAGTTTAAAATTTGTAGCAAAACTTTGAATCCTTCTGTCATGAGAGATATTAGCTCTGTATTGTTTTGCCTTTTACAAAGTCCACAAAGAATGTGTAGATGTGACAAGAGATGTTTGAAAATTGGAGTGTTTGAAGTGTGCAGTGCAGCCCACATAGGTTTCCTGTCATACTGTCAGTGTCAGGAAAAATACTCTCAAGTCCTTCACTGCTAATGAAAAAAGGGAATCTTACCAAGCAGGAGAGTTTGAACCCATGTTGTTTCAACTCAGTTTGAAAACTAACTTAATTCTTATAGATCCACACCAATAACCACCTTCACTGTTGAGCCCCACTAGCCTTTCTTGGTTTTGGAGAGATTTTTGTATTTGTTTAGTTTTGCTCCATTACTACTATTTCTGAAGCTACAAGCTCTTCTGTATGGTATTTTGGTATAGGTGCTCTGCATTATCTTTTACACCAAAGTACCAGCTGATTTGCTGCTAAGTATTTGCCTCTGTAAAGGGAAGAATGCAGTTCCATCAGGTGCACAGGAAGACTAGAGAATGAGGCCACTGCTGAGCACAGATGTGTTGGGGGTGCCTCAGTAATCCTCCCAAACAACATCCTGGACACCTAATTATAGCAGCTGAAATGTCTCAAAGCATGGCACAGTAACAGGCAGTAACACCTGTCTGGGTGGGCTGGGTGCAGCTAAACCTTATGTTCTTGCTAGTGTTCTCTCTCTTTCTGAATCCTTTGCCTGCTTTTAATCCTGCTGTAGTTTAAACACCTGTCTGTGTGGAATGTATGAAATGTCGCTATTATCCATGCTAAGCTATTTGCTGACCTGCTTAAAAGGACAGCTTTCAAGTAAACAATGATACATTGATACAATGATAAGTAAAGAGGAAAGCATGTCACAATAGTAGAGTAGGATTGAGGTGGTAATTGTCAGACTAAATGGTTCTTAGCATCAAGATGATGAGGAGAGAAAACTGGATGAAGTCATCTTCATTTCACACATTGGTTGTGTTAGCAAAGTTGTGATCACTGTTGCTGACAAGCTAAGAATTGTATAGAACCTATTTTATTTACCATGTTGCTTTCTGTGTTTGCATCATTTACCATTCTTCCTTCTTTTCAGACAATAAATTCTTTGTGACCAGCAACTGTCATTGTTAGGTATTTGTATAGTGCCTGGCACAATCAGAACTAAATCTAATTTGAAGCTTTCTGTTACTGCAATGAAGATGTACTTTAAATTTTAATTAAATTCTATGGAGGACAGAAACATTTAGGGTGAGGTAGAGGGACCAAAATGACACCTAATACTGTTTTCTGTGTAAGCTGGATAACACTACTCATTACTAAGCTTGCCTGATAATCTCCCACTGTAAGATCTTGTATTAAATTGCTTATAGTGTTCTGAAACTTTATTAATTTGAATTAGTGTTTTCTGTGCTTATTGTTCAGTTTTCAGAACACTTCAGGCAAGGTGAAGTATTCCAGACAAAATGAAGGCTGGATTAAAAAAGTATTTTGTGCATTTTCATATCTACAGGACTTTTCTTTTAAATCTGTTCTTCTCCCATGCTTTGAAATAGCAATTTGGAATTCAGAATTTTGTTGAAGCTTGATTGCAGAGTAACTGTTTTAAAAGCTTCGGGTGTAATATACTCAGCAAGACCTGCTAGACCTTCTAAGCTTCCTGAAGGTTCCCTCCACACTGAGGATGCTAAACCGAATTTCTCTTTATTTGCACCTCTAATGTACTTTGGCTTGAGCTTCTGTTCTCCTGTGTTTTCAGTAACCTGGTCTGTGCTGGGTTGTGGACCTGTGTGACTTGACTGTAGAATTAGTAGGTGTTCTGCCAGGGTGTGGAGAGCAGCTAGGATATGGAGCTGTGAAATTTGTATCTGGACACAATTTAGGAGAGGACACTAAGAACCATTCAGATGGAAGAACAGAAATGGATTGTGTGGTAGTGTGATAAATGTGGTCCAGTGAGCAGCCCACATTCAAGGACTGGATGAACAAAGAGGTTGGCAAAAGGAGTGGACTGGGGAGGGGAATAAAACCAGAACTACTAGGATATAGGACATGTGAGAAACCAAGAATGGAAATGTGGAAAGACAGATCAAGTAACTACTCCTGTGAAAAGTTCCAGACCTGAAATAGGGTCAGGGTCCAGAAGTAGTGGGGAAGCTTAGTGCTGGAAGTCTGTAAGAATGAAACTGTACTGAGAAAAACAAGGAGAATGACAACTGAAATGCAGAAGCTGAGACTGACTGTGTGAGAATAATGACGCACAGATGAGGAGCAGGAATGGGAAAGGATAGGGATGAGATACAAGTGGCTGCTTTTGGAGAAGTGGGCAGAAGGGTATAATCACTAGAATTGAATCCTGTCCAGAACTTGGAGTTCTGAGACTTACAGAATGCTTAGGTGCCTTGTACTACTAAAACACAGGAGGGACAAAGTACTGTGTTGTCAGTGGCAATGTTTATGGTCCAGAGTTCAGTGAGAGGACTGTCTGTAGTGCTGAAGATTCCCACTTGCAGTATGAGTGTAGTGTATTGCAATGAAGATGGTATATACTCGTTTGAGTAATTGCACACAAATTCTGATAAAAGAGCATTGTTAAGGTATGCACAAGTCACACTTTAAGTGCCTTAATAAGCAACTCCTTTGAGATCTGGAGCAGATGCAGGGGTAATTTTTAGACTCTTCTTTCTGTCTGTGTCCTATGTTTCATTGGCTGTATGCCTTCCAATTGCTACAGAAGTGAGGAGGGCCAAGAGAGGTGTAATTCAGGTTCACCATATGATCCTAAGCATCATGCAGACCCTGATTTTTTTGCTGCTCCTAAAAAGTAGCATGTGATCATGTAATTTAAGGTAGTTGTATGACTGGGAGGCCTTTGCAAAGTTGACTTTTCAGCTTTTCTATTGTTTTGTTACTTTTTTTTTTCCAAATGTAAACTGTTACACTGCTGTAGTAGATCCATTGCATTATGTATTTCTTAAATACATCAACAGATAGTGTCTGCTTGCAGAATTTGATCTTTCAAGAGTATAAGCAACACAGGAGGAATGCTCATAGAAAGAAACAATGGAATACATGTTATGTGCTTAAAAACTCATAGGTTTGAGAGCTTGATATTGCAAATGTACGCACAGCATGATTTTTGTGCATTTATTTGTGTGAACACGGTACTTTGTAAGTGGTTGTGTGAGCAGTTTCTTTATTGTTTGGTTGAGTTCTGGTTTGAATTTTATATCCAAGGTACTTATGCTTTTGTGTGTTTGTATAGAGAAGGATAGAGACAGGACAGGTGTATGGGGTTGGCTTACTGACACACAGCTCACAATGACTGGAGAGGTACTCTGGTCTCTGCTCAATGTAATATAAGCTTCTAGCTTTAGATCAATGCATGGGGAGTTTATTTTTCACATGGCAGGAACTTTTTTACTTTGGGATTTTTATCCCATCTTTGTCCTTTTCCTCCTCTGTTTTTCTCTGAATGGAAGGGTTGTAATTTTCATTCTGGCCCCTGAATTCATCTCAGGCATGGTGAATATTGGTGTCATCTCTCAGTGCTTTATGCAACTAGCACAGTGTTTTTGCATTTGAATATGTCCATTTTCTAGCAGTTTCACTTCTCTTAGTACACACTCTATCCCATTTACTTAGTGATAGCTTTTTCTCTTTTCTTGGCTTTTAATTGTTTCTCACAGTTTGTTTGGGTTTGTTTTTGTTTTGTTTCTTTTATTTTTTTTTTTTTTTCTTCTTTAGTTAACAAACCTGGAGTTGGCAAGTGGAGCCATAAGCAAAGGGAATGGAGCTTCCCCACAGAGCTACTGGTCACCACTCAACAAAAGAGGATCATTGTGGCCTGTTCAGTCAGACACTCATAGAGATGACAAAAGATCTGTCTCTTCAGCAGTCAGGTAAGTTAAAATTGCTGCTCTAGCTTTTTGAAGAGGAATGCAATGCACTGAGGAGCTCATTTGCAATTTGTGTTTGGCTTCTTGCTCAGATGCAGGCGTGTCTCCAGAGAGCTGGTGAAGGGTCTGGAGCACAAGTCTTGTGTGAAGCAGCTGAGGGAACCAGGGGCTGTTTATCCTGGAGCAAAGGAGTCTTGGGCAGTGGGGGGCACAATATTGCTCTGTACAACTCCTTCCAAGGAAGTTGTAGCAAGGTGTGTGTTGGTCTCTTCTCCCAAATAACAAATGATAGGAGAAAGGGAAATGACCTGAAGTTCCATCAGGGGAAGTTTAGATTAGATACTAGATACTAGGAAAAATTTATTCACCAAAAGGGTTGTCAAGTGTTGGAACAGGCCACTTAGGGAGGGGGTGGAGTCACCTGAGGGTTTTTAAAACATGTGTTGATGTGGTACTTAGGGACAAGTTTTAATGGTGGACTTGGTAGTGTTAAGGTTAACAGCTGGACTTGAGAATCTTAAAAGGAGGATCTTTTCCAGCATAAACAATTCTGTGATTCTAAGGCCTTAGTAATGGTTCCTCTCAGGTTTAGAAACTAGCCCTATGAAAATATCTATGTTCCCAGAGCTGTCAGGTTCATGGTGAAATAAGGGCATAGATGAACATGGTGGAGGAGAGGGAAATGTCAGATTTTCCTTAATCATTTCCCATCCCTGCATCTGTAAGTTTAGTTTTGCTGGCATTGAGACATATATGCAGAATGCAAACTTAGACCTAATGCTGCAAAAATCTCCACTAAGCCCTCATCTGCATGCTTTTTCCTTGAATATCAAATTTAGATTGTTCAAAGATAGAACAATGTTTATCAGAGTTTCTCTTCCAGATGTGTTCTTTATACTCAGTAATAATTTTGGGCATTGAAATTCATATTTACAACTTATACACTCTTGGGAATCAGGGCAGAGGACTGATTCTGCAGTAAAACCATTCTTCCCTTGATTCAAAGGGCAGCAAGACTTACTTGCAGGAGTCTGCATCTTGGAAGCTAGGAACAAGGCAAACTTGCTGCAGTAACCAGGCTGGAATACAAGCCCAAGTCTGCTGGAGATTTGAGTTCTTCCTTTGCTACTCCAGTAAATAATATTGATTCTTTTGCCTAAGTGTTCATTTTTTGTCTTTTAAAACAGAATTATAAAGCAGAGCTTCTCCAAGACATAAGTTTAGGTCTGGAAAGCATGCATTTCACTCTATGCATGGAAATAGTGATTTTTATCACTGGTGTCTGAATGCTGTTGGAAAATGGAGGGAAGTGAGAAAGGGAGAAATGCAGTGCAGAAGGCATGTGATCTGAATGGGTCCTTCAATAGAAGGATTGTAATGGGATTTGGAAAGCTCAAGTAAAATTGTTCTTATTTCATCAGTCACTACTTTTCATCCTGCCTAAAGAAGAGGAATGTGAGAAATGAATTCCTGGCCTGTTTCTGTTCCAGCACAATGTTTGCCTCAGGGGTTTAAAGTTATTGAGAGAAGTGGTGGTGATTCTGCTCTTGGACCCTATCCAGGCAAGCTATTACCTAGTCCAAATAAAGAACCTATCCAACAGGTGTAAACTGCCTTCCCCTCCTACATGGCTCGAGAGAGCAGCAGCATGCAGGCTGTCCTAAAGCTTCCATTCCCTTTTCAGCTGTTTGCAACTCTGCATGGGCTCACAGAGAGAGCTGCAAACCCCACCACTAATGCTCTGAGCTCCACTCTGAATGACTTCCAGGGCAGTGTCTCATCTAGCATTGTGTGCATAGTTTAATGCTTTTAGTTAAAGTTCCTGTTTTATTTTGTGCAGCAATCTGAAAATACTTCAGAATTTTCCAGTTACAACTGATGGAAGATTTATCTTCAAACCTTTTACGAGTTATTTAGTCTTTCATTACTTCAGTTGCTCTTGTTTTTATCCTCAGAACAAGAATCAGAAAGATGCCTTAAGACTCCCTGTTGAATTATTTTATCTTCATGGCTGCTTTTATTGAATGGCCAAAATACTGGGAGTTAAGAGTTTTGTGTAAATCTGGAAATGAAAAAAAATTATTGAAGCAGTGCTGGATTACTTGGTCTGTGAACTTGTGTTTAATGAGAGAATTCCAAAAGGAATATCGAGGTCATGATGTATGGGCATGGCTGTCTTGTATTGTAAATGCCTTTTTTGCTACTTGATTTGTTACCTTGGAGCAAGCAATTCATAGAGGGTCATCTGATGGGTGTCAGCCTGTGCTCAGTGCTGGATGACTGAAGAAAAATTTCCTGTTTTGTTCCATTGAGATCAGTTATCAGTTGCAGAATTCAGCAAGGATGGAAATGTTCTGTGAATGGGTCTCTTATCTGGCTTGCACTTAGCTCCAGTTGGAACATCTGTCTCTGAAGTGCAGTCCTCAGAGTTTTTATATGGCTCTGTGGTAAATTTAAGCCATTTTAGTGCTGCTGAAGCTCGTTAGAAAACTTTGGTTTGATGCTTGCAAAGCTGTAGTATTCAGGCTATTCTTTTAGACAAATCATCTCTCCCCTTAATTCCCACTCTCTCAGTACTGACTTATCTAAATGCATCTCAAAAGAAGTTATCCTTTCTTTTGTTGATTCCTTTTCTTTGCATGAGGTAAGGTGCCAAATTAGTATGCTTGCCAAAGGCAAAGGAGGTCTTGGGTTTGTAATACAGAGACAGAGGACCGTTGTAGATGTGTTAAAATGTTATTTTATAAATCTACACTGCTGTGCATTTTGAATTTCTTTTTGCCACTTCCCATAAGCATTGGCACTATTTCACTCCAGTGATGCCTAGCCTGTTGCTGCACCTCATACAGAAAAGCCTGCAGGGCTGCAGGAGAGGTGGAATGTTCCAGGTGTTATGTGGCCTTACTTCTGACAGCTGTGACACGACTGTCAACCTCTGCCACGTTTGCTGCAGACCTGCCTTTGTTGCCCTCTGTATATCAGTGAAGTTACACTAAATCTGTTCTCTCCTTCTTTAATCTTAGTCCTGTCTCAGAGCCCTATCTCAGTTCTGTCTCAGCTTCTCACTCAGTCCATTGGGCAGGATTGTCACTCCTTCACATTGTGCTGTAAAGGCATTAAATGCAATTACATGTTTTGTAGTAGAGTTATCAAAGATTGCCCTATATAATTTTTATCACAATTTTAGTAATGTAATCCAAGAGCCACAGCCATGAAAGTGATGCCTCATTATCCAGTGAAACTACGAGTCAGCTGAAGACAAGACCATACTAGAGCTACTCTTAAAAAAGAGTGAAAGTGTCTTGAAAAAACCTGAAAGCATTCCTGGTTTCATAATAAAGGTAAAAAATCAGGTGTTTAACAGAATGAAACTTGTTGATTCAGAACATAAACTAGCTTTGAAGTACCTGTTAGCAAGTAGTCCCTAGTTGTGAGGACAATAGATGGAAGTTAGTAGAGATGTCTGATGCTGGAATTTGCAACTGCTGTGTCGCTTGTTTTTTGAAAAGAAACCAAGACCTACTTGGGCTCTGCAGGTCACTAAATCTCTAAGACCTGGACCAAAACTAGCAAGAAAGATTTCTTTCTAATTGATACAGATTTCTGTGTTTTCATTGGGCACCTTGGATTCAGCAACAGCCATCCTTGCTCATGTTCATCTTGTAGAATTCACAAGAGCAGTAACTTTGGAAGAATTCAGTAGTGAAATGGTCAGTGTTTTCTCAGATCTCTGTTTCATTAGCTTCTTGCTCTTTCATCTATCGCAAACCTGAAGACCAACCTCACACTTCTAAACTGCTCAGCATGTTTTTTCCTTGGATTTTCTGACATACCTATCTAATTTGGTTAGGGCAGGCAGGCAAGCTTCCTTGTCATCAGTCAGAGGGTAAAGTGACAGTTGAATTTGTATTAGAGAGCCTGTGGAGGGCTACTGCACAGGGATTCTCCTCTTTTCTTTTCTTGATGTGTCTGAAATACTTCTTAGCTCGTAATTTCTGCCAAGGTGCTCAGGTTCATCAAGATATGATGTTTTGTTGGTAGACTTGTCTAATCTGGTTTAAATTTATATAAACACATTCTTTTTCAATTTTCTGATCTAAGGAGGTTTTAAGTTTAATTTATTCTGGTATCACTCTCAGAGATAGTAATAGCACCAGCTCTCAGGGCCTCTCAGGCTGTGTGCACATAGCTGCTGTACGTCCAGGTTCCCAAACAATCTCTGCTTTGGGTATTTTCATTTTTATTTTTCCTTACCTAGAATTATCAAATAGTGTGGAAGACCAGAAGATGCTGTCTATAGACATTTATCATCTCAGATGCTTCTGGGTCACATTGCATACATTTACTGCTTATGTACAAATCAACAGCATAGGTGCAGGAAATCCGGTACTACTTAAAAAGCTTCCTGTGCCTGCTCTAACAGAAAATATGTATTAATTTATATCCCAAAAGTTCTACAGCAAAATGATTGTACACTCTGCTCACTTGCACACCCCAGCTCACTGGGATTGCTGTGCTGCATCCCCTGACAGACAGTCTCTCAGATTCCACCTTCCTTTTAATTGCTGGCCTTCTTTGTCTGGGTAGTGGATGCTTTATATCCTGGTTCCCCACCTAGTGCCTACTACTGCTTCGTGCCAATTTCTTTTACTGCTAGGGGTACATGTACTATGTGTTCTAGGTTTCAGATGCTCTCATCACACCAAGTATATATCTTTTGGACTTGTGAGGAGGAATCCTAGGTCTCTTTTGAGAGTTTTCTCTGAGCTGGTGTATTTGGCTTCTGTAGTTTCACAGAATCTTTGAATTTTGCCAGAAGGACCCCAGACAGCGATCACCAGCAAATTATGGTTCACTGGTCTCAATCCTTTGTGTCAAAGGGGCAGTTGGCTGTGTTTGACATGAAGGGAAGGTGGAGGTACCTTTGTTGTTTCCTCAGGTTTTATTTTAGATTTTGGAGCTGTGGGATGTGAAATAAGAAGTCACACTTGGACCCTGACTACACAGGCTCTGAAGAGCAATGAGAAGAGGGAGACTGAAACAGACAAAAGATGTGCAGGGTGATTCTTGCAAGGATAGAAGGGTGAGCACTTGATGGGACAGCCTTGCATTTTTGCTAGACTCTTGAGCTAAACTAGGGTGGGCTTAGCATGGCAGAAGCAGCATGGGTGTTGCAATTGAGGCTGTGGGAGAGAGTTAACTGTGTATGGGCTTGCAGCTAGAAGTAAGGACAAGAGAATTCCCTGGGATGCTGGCAGCTCACACCAAATTTTTATAAGAATGAATCTGTGTTACATATGTGTTGCCTTGTAGTTCTGGGTTGATGGTAACTTTATTTTCTTCCAAATAGTTTTTTCAAGCTCCCTACAGTTTCTTGCATAGTGGAAGCTGCCTGACTGCTCTCTGGTGCTGCATTTGCCAAGTGTTCAGAGGCTAGTTGTTTGCACAGCATGTAGGTGTAAGGTAACTTGGAGGCTCTGCTATGCTGATGCCTCTGGAGGAAATGAAGGGAGAAAGCAGCAAGCACTGAGGGTTACACAGTGAGCCCTCAGTTCAGTTTGAGCAAACTGCAGTGACCTTAACACCTACCTGGCTAAGCACTACAGAAGTGCCAGAGCAGCAGCAGCCCAGCAGCACTGAGTCCAGCCCTCTGCTAGCATAGCCACATGTCTTTTCCTTGTTCCCCACAGTCCTTGCTCACTTTTCTCTTTACCTTAATGCCTGAATTAATTCCATTTTGTTATTTGAGGTGGAGAAGTAACAGGGTGGATTCAGTGATTTTTCTGTGACCTCTGTCTGCATCACCTCAGCAGCTCTGTCATGCTGATTCTACCTGTGGTCCTCAAGAGGCAGCATTTCTGAGAGTCCTGAATTTGGGGTTTATTACTTCCTATTCAGAGGAGGTTTGAGGAGGGCAGGTGGAAAATAGATCTACTACTCAGGTAGCTGTACATTTTTACAAGTCATCCTGTTTCCAGTTTGTGCATGTTCTTCTCCCTCTGCATCCATCCATATTTGTGCCTGTAATTCCTGCCTCAACAGCCTCTTGCCTTTTGTTGTGGTTTTTTTTTTTTCCCCCACACGTCTCCCAGGGTCACTAGTGACAACTTGTTAAGTGTGGAAATGAATTGGCTGACTTAAACTTCAGAAATATATGGCTTGCATTGTATTTTTTTTTTTATTATGTATGTATATTGGTCACACTAAGGAAACTCGTGTTGTCAGGGCCAATTGCTCTCCATCCTGCTTGGAAATCGCTCTGGGCCTCAGCACCACGGATTGGCACAGTGCTCGAGGATCCCTGCTTCCCACAGCTAGGCCTTGGCTCTGTCTGTCGAGCCTGCAGGAGAGGAAGGGCGGAAAGCTCGTGACTTGCCCAGACAGTCTGAGGCCTGGCCCTGCAGCCTCAGCTCCCCAGACGCTGTTGAGTCGGACTTGGCTGGCAGCCGCCGCGCTGTTACTTTTCCGAGGTAATAAGTGAGATTAATCCCAGGACCCTTTCCAGAGGCGAAGGAGGTTTGTGCTGCGTGCAGGGAGGCCGTAGGAGCCAGTGCTGGGGCTGTGAGCTGGAGGCAATCACTGGGGCCTCGCAGCGGGGCAGAGCAGGGCACCAGCAGAGCTGTGCAAGTGTGGCCTCTGCTCAGCTGCTGCTGGGAAGCACTGCTGGAGCTGCAGCCTGCCGTGGATGGGCCCTGGCTGAGCACAGGGGGCACAGCATCCACATTACCTTTGTCTGCAGGCCTTGGACAATTACAGTTTCTGCAAATAACTCTCAAAATCTGAGGGGGACCAGGCTTCTTTCTACATGGCTTCCAGAGGAGATATGAGGATCTTTCCTACAGCATGCTATCATACATCAGCCCATGTTGATAGGTGGAGGGGAATGACAAGGGTCTTCTACCTTCTCCCAAACCGATACTGCATGATGATTTTGGGTTTCCTCTTTTCAGCTGCCTCCACAAACTGACCCTACCCTAATGTAAAGACAGGATTTGCTATCCTGGACTGAGCTGCTAATCTCTTCAATTCTCCCATCCTCTGCTTCAAAGCAACTATCTCCACCATCATCAGTACAGAAAATGTTCTCATGAGCAGCAGGGAAATACCCTTTCTGATAGATTTTGCCCTCTAACTGCTAACAGCTGGCATGTAGTTCTTGCAATATTTTCTTTTGCATAGTCTAGTGTGGATGTTGTCATTAATCATATATTTTACCTTCTGCAAAAAATGTAGTCCTATTGAGTCGTAGCTGTGAGTTCCACAGGTGATGCATATTGTGCACAAGTTTCATTTTTTAGTTTTCTCCCACATTTTGCCAAAAGTCTCTGTACCGGTAATAAGATCACATGAAGGCAAACAGAAATGCTTGATTTATTTTCTACGCTATTTATTCTCCATATTTTTATCATTTCCCTTCTTGTTTGTCTCTCCTAAACTAAACAGTTCCATTCTTTTCAAATTCTAAATGGAAATCTTCCTGGCCCTCTGCTAATTGTCTGGCTATCTTTACAGAGATGACAAGAATTGAAAACAGTACATCAAGAAGGGGTAAAACATTAGTTTCATGTAAGTAACACTAGTGTATCTTTAATTTCTGTCTCAGCTTACATATAGCAATATCTTCTTGGCTTCTGACCATGCTAAACACTGAGTATTTTAATATGCAGTTGTTTTTCTTTGATTATTACCGTAAATGTTGAACTGAGCAACAGGTATTAGTAGTTCATTCTTTTCAGGGATTTTTTTTTTCTTTCCCCATTCCTTGCTAGGCAGCTCTTCTTTTCCTGCACCGGTGGATTTTGTTGGCTGTGATGGAAGTTGTTTGATCTTTTCTGTTCTATTAAACACCTCATTCAGTATGGAACAGGTTGAAATCTTCTAGTGTCTTGCACTACTTGACTCATAGTGTTCCCCCAGTTATGCCTGATCTTAGAGGTCTTTGAAATGTATCACTGTATCAGTTCTAGATATTTAATGTTGCAAAGTGGCCGGCACATCTTCCTTTCCTCTGCATTTATTTAAACCTCCCATTCACCATTAGAATAGTTTTTTTTCCAGAGTGGTTTTCAGAGGGTTAATGTGCCTGTAGTTCTCATGGGGGAGATCTACTCTGCTCCTTACATTCTTGTAGGAATGAGTGGGCCCTATATTCTGGTGCTCTGTAGGAGTGGCTCTGGCTACAGCCACTCTTTAAAGGAGTTCTGAAAGGGTTACAAGGGAGCCTTGGCTGTTTCTTTGAGCTATTTGGAAAGGACGGGCCTCAGACAGCTTGGCAGGAACCTGAGGCCCTGTTTTTTCCAGCCCAGCCCTTCCTTCTGCACAGAGCTGTCAGGGAATCCCACGAATGTCTGGTTTTTCCCCTTTCCTAATTCTTTTAACAATATTTTTATCCATCTGTGACTCTTCCTCACACAAGGATCTCAAATTTTATCCATTGATTTTCCTTGCACGTAGTGAAGTATAAATGAAAGCTATGCTACCATGCATAGCTTTTGGAATTAGTTCACTGTTGTGCAGCTGAGAAGGGCATTGGGAAGTTTCCCAGAAGAATGTCCTTTCTGGCATTCATCTTAGGGCAGGTCCATCTGGCCTAAGAACAGAGGGATTGAATGGGCCCATCTTTGAACTGTGCTATTCCTGTGTGTTACAGTGAGGCACTCTGAAATCTTGGGGCTGCGTGTTCTGTATCCTCCCTGTCAGACATACAGAATGCTGCTTTGTAGAAATGGAAATCCCCTTTGTAAGCCAGGCTTATGAAAGACAAGATAGGGTTAGTGACTTTTCCTTCATTTGCCTCATGCTCTCCAGGACTGTCCTGAAGTTGAACTCATTGTGAATATTTTGTAGATTTCCAAGTCTGCCCTGTACATTTTCACTTCAAGAAAATGGAGGTGTAGTGAGTAATGTGAGAAGGGAAGTTTGGGTTCTTGTGAGAGCAAAGGTCTTGAACAGATGTGTTGAAGACATTGATGTTGTACAGCTGAGGAAGAGAAATTGAATTAGGATTATATTATTATCTCAATAAGCCAGTCCAATGCTGGGAGTAGGGTGTGATCTGAGTTCTCTGTAGGAAGACTTCCAGAAGGCAGCCCTCCTGTGGGGCAGTCCCTGGACAGCCCTACGAAGTCAGCAGCCAAAGGGCCTGGAATCAAGCTGAGTTAAGGGTTTCAATGACCAAGTACAAATGCCAGAGCAGGACATAGCAAAAGGGGCCAAAGGGTTTTCCTTCCTACTAGGCTTTGTTTTGGAGCTATCTGCCATTGTACAACAAACTTTCCACCAGCAGTGCACATTCATATTTTCCATCCAGACCAAGGTCATGTTTTAGCTTGGCTTTCTCAGGAGGAACAGTCTTCTTTTTGGTGTTTTGTGATATAAATGGGAAATCCCTGCAAAAGCACCAAGAAACCCCTTTCCTGTCCCTGAAAGTGTTACTTGGCCTTTCATGTGGAGATTCTGCTTTCACCTAATTTCCCCAAGACTTCTGACTTCTTACTCTACAAACTTCAGTTTTGTAGCTGACACCAGAGTTTGCAAACTGCATGCTCTTGGGTCTGTGTCAGTCTGTTATTCTCTGGGGTTTCTCTGGGCTGCAGGTATCAAGCAGCAGCTGTTTGTGAACTATGCAGGGATCCAGTGTTTAACAAGAATGTCCTTTGAAAAAGGGGAAGGGAAAAATGTAAAAAAGTCAGGATTATTTCAGTTCTCCTATGTATGTGGTGACAGCTTTGCTTGGTGGTACTGTTCAGTAGGTCCTAGGAGTATGTATGTTGTACAATCTGCAGAAGGTGCAGCAACCAGAACTCCACTGTGGAGCACCAGCTTTTTGTTTAGGGAGTAGTGTGGCTTATAATAATGAGTAACATTTTTGGTTACTAGTAGTACTTTTTAGTCTCTACCCAAGACTGGATACTATTGGCCATTGAGTGGTTTAACCAAAATGCTCTGAGTCAGAGAACTTGGGTTGGTAATGAGCAAGAAAGCTCACTCAAAAAACCTTGTTACTGGATTGTCCAGAACCAGTGCCAATTACAAGAATTTTTAAATGCACTGTTAAGGCTGGACTGTGCAGTGTCAGGGTGGAAATGTCAAGAGTCCTTTATTACAAGCAGTTATTTCTAGGATTTCATTCTGTAACAGTAGTTGAAAGATATGTTCTTAAAAAAAAAAGGCAGGGGAGAGTGGGCAAAACAGCTAGGTAGTGCTAAAAGATACCAGTTTCCAGACACTCTCCTATTGCACACATGGCATTTTTATGAATATAAGATCTTATCCAAGAGCTGTTCGCAGCAAACCAGGTGGGGAGATGCCAGGCCAGACTGGCTGATTCAAATCTATTTAAAACTGGCACTGAGACAACAACCTTTAGTAAAAGGAATTTAAGAGAGCTCTGCTGGATGGTTGGGCATGTGAACAGGCTCCCCAGGGAAGTGGGGAGCCTGCCAGAGTGTTTGAACAATGCTCTTGGGCACACAGTGTGACTCTTGGGGTGTCCTGTGCACAGCCAGGAGCTGGATGTCAGTGATCCTTGTGGGTCCCTTCCAACTCAGGACATTCTGTGATTCTGTGTTGCTTGGCTTCTTTGCTTGGATTTCAGATTGCATCTGGCTCAGTACATGCCTTCTACTCCCCTTTCTATCTTTCTGCTCTCTGGCACATGGGACTTAACTGAAAAGTTAGTCAAAGAAGATCTGGCAGTGCTGCACACGCTATTGGCAGCTGTCTGTCAGGGATACTTTGCCTGAGCAAGATTCATCCTTTAAAGCAAAAGGGCTGTGGTTTTCTTGGTCCAAACCTTTTGTATGCATAAAGATTTCTTTATTTGCTTGCTGCTGGAAAAAAAAATTTGAATCTTCTCTGTGAAGAATGTAGCCAAGTTGGGTCATGAATGTCTTCAGTGCTGAAAATTTGAGTTTTCTCAAACTTCAGCTGAGAAGATTTTCATGTTTGGTAGACTGTCTAAAAAGGAGGAGGAAATCTCACATCTGGACCATCTGTTTCTTTTTTGTTATTGGGATAAAGATGCTGGTGGGTAAAGAGGTGTCAGCTTATCTTCATTTAGCATTTTGAAAAGTTGAAGGTGCAGAGACTTGAAATTGAGTAAGTGTGGGAATTTTGTTTCATGGTACATAGTTCAGAAAAACTTTTCACAGTCAAATTCTGAATTTCAAATGGGAATTTTTTGTTACTTAGTAAAGACAATATACTCCTTAGTGGAGTGACTTATACTTCCCATTGCAGTTTCCTAAAGCTTCTCAAGCTGTGCTGTTAGAAAAAGCTTGAAATAACTTTTTAGAAAGAATGTTCTGTTCAATAAATTTCCGATCTCAGCTCCACTAGACACTTGGGTGTGAGTCTTTGACAGTCTCATGATGCTAAAGATTTTGGCTTCTCTTTAAGTATCTTTGGATAGATCATAACTTGAACGATTAAAGGCTTTCTGATTCAGGCAGTCAACATGACAGAGAGAACAGAGTCTCATCTTTTGTGAAGAAATCAGTGAATCGAACAGTGTATGTGAGAGATTAACGTGCAGCCCCAAAAGTGATTCTTCACAAACTTTGCTGTTTGTAAGATTCAGTGCTTTGATCAACACATCCCTTTCCAATAAGGAACTGCATATAATATCTCCAGGATATTCTCCAGGAGAATTGGTGTCTACTATCAGTGATTCCCCCCAGCCTTCTGTTTTCAAAATTCCTTACCAGAAAATCAAGGAAGTTTAGACTTATCCCTTAGGAACAATTCCAACAAAGGCTGCCAATTAAGATTTTTTGGAACAGCTATCTTTCACAGAATTTGCTTTTGTATATTGACAATTTGCTTGTCTTTCTTCAAAGCTGAAAAACCTCAAGGAGGAGCTGTGTTTTAATGTGGAATTAGTTTTGCTAAAAATCAACAGGAGTAATAACTTCTCTTTTATCGAAGTTCACAAATATTTTTTTTATTTCAATTTCTATAAGTAAGCGCATACAATGCATTTAAAAGTATTAAGTAAAATAACAGACACTGGTAAAATAATTTTGAAAACCCAGTGTTAATTGTTGGATTATTCTGGTATATTTAAAGAAACTTGGATCCAATCTGTCTTTAGTCATTTAAATATTTTGTTTTTCTGTTCAGGACATTGTTTGCATAACTGATTTTGCTTTTTTCAAAGGTCAGTCATGTTTTCATTTGTTTCTGAAATCCCACTTTCCTGCTGCTGATAATAACGTGAATTATTTAAATATGAAAATATCCTTCACTATAAAGAGAACAAAATTTATACATAAATTTGTAGGTTGTTCTGAGGTGTAAGGGACAGGCTATGGTTTGTGTAGTGCAGAGGTTTTCTCTATTGATATTTTCTAAATAGAAAAATAAAAAAGTCAACATGCTGTGTTCTCTAAAGCATTGCAAATCCTGAGTATGAGTGTAGACATTACTGAGAAGCATTTCTGTGGAAGGGAAAAGAACTGTGCTGCTGGGTATTTTGCCATTTGCCTAAAATTACCTAAATTACCTAAACTGAAATTACCTAAACTCCTGGTATCATGTAACGCTATGAATTGTGAATTGTTAGGCTTGTTACTACACAAGGCGTAGTTGTTTGTGTATTGTTTGTCACAATCTCACTCTGGTGTTTATTGTTTGGTAGCAAAACCAGGTACCAACTACTCTTGTCATTTACTTCCAGGTGTTTTCTAACCCTGCTGCCTTTATGTGAGGCTTGCTTACTGCCTTATACTCCAGCTGGTCTCTAGAGCCTTAAACACAGTACACAACATGAAGGTTAACCTCTTTGCAGATGTTTCTGTGCTCACCTCAAGCCTTCTGGAGGCCGTGTTTGGACTCTTATCTGCCTGTACTGCAGATGAATTTTCTCTTGTTGTGGCCTCTTCAGTTGTGGCCTTTGAGTCTGCTCTGTATAGACCATTTGCTGAAACATCATGAAAGGCATCAAGTATAAAGAAGCAGCATACAGTGGAGATTTTTTGATGGACACTGTTGTTATTTTCCTTGCTTGGTCTGTCTTATCTATGATAGGAGGGAAGTCTTGAAAGGACATTGTTCCACGAGTGGCTGGAGTATTTTAGTCTGCCCTTTTAAGGGATTAGCATCTGCATCTTTGATGTGTTCATGCTCAGAATTACATGCAATCACTTGGTGGAATTCCTGGGGTAGAGATTCCATGGTTCCCATCTGTCTTCCTGAGTCTGGGAGCTTCTGACTAATTATACAATTTTCTCTGTACTTGTAGGAAACAATTTCATTTTGGCTCTAGAAAAAGGGATTGGGTTGGAATGGAATATAGGATTGCGTAACGTTTTTCATGTTTAACCGCAAATTCCACAAATGAAAGCTATTGCACTTCCTCTGAAGATACCTACTCTTGGCTTTTGGTTTTCAGAGTCAGTAGAAATATTCAACCCCCATATACAGTCCAAGAAGATCTATCACTTGAAAAGCTTACCCAAAATCTATCATTAATGAATCCAGCAAAATTGCATCTCTAAGGAAACAGCACCATTCCTAGATGCCTATTCTCAAACCCCAGGGGGAAAAGATGGATTTATTTTGTAGTTGGGATGACCAGCAGAGCTGGCACAACTGCATCACAGATTTTTCTGTCCATGTTGGAGGAGAAAACATCACAAATACAGGTGCCTGGTCAAATGGAGATCATTTAAAAGCTTTTTTCCTAGGTATTGCGAGTAAAACTAGTGATTACAGTCGCTGCCTGCTATCCTACAGTTGTTGGTGGAGACAGAAATCTCATGAAAAATACTTCAGGCAGTGGGTGATCAAAAAAGTTTTGTGCAACTGGAATATCTTCTGCAGACGGGATCTGACAGAGAGGGATCTTTCAATGAATACTGGACAAGTCTGGGAACTGCGTTTTAAAATGGGCTGTCTCATCTCTTGGTACTGTACAATATAATTATCTTAACATCCTTTTACTCATCTTCCTCTAATGACAGACTTTGTCTGTCATCAGATGTATCAGTTTCCTGGAGAAAGATTCTGACGACTCCGTTTACCAAGATAAGCCTGAGCCTTTTCTGTCGTTTCAGAGGTTTAATTACAAATTTCCTGTTCTCATTGCTGAATTGTTTTCTGTCAGCTGGCCTTCTTGGTCAGCACGGGTGTTGCTGCCTGCTGGGGAAAAGGAGACAACAATGATTTGGGGCTCTCCCGTGATTTTGCACTGCACCACCTGTTCTGGAAGTGGTTGTAGAATTGCCAAACACGCTGAAGTGGTTATGTGTACCAGCTCCTCAAGAAGCTGAAGGGGAGGAGTGCTTCTTGCCTGATGGGTTTTCAAAGGGAGCTGAGACTTTGATGTTCTGTTTTAGCAGCTGCTAGATATAGTGCCTCAGCCTTATGCATTGTGGCCCCAGCCTTCATGCATTGTATTCTTCTTTACAGTGCCAGAATAGAAAGAAGAAAATAAAATAAAATAAGATCAACCAAGAGTATGGGCATTAGCAATAGTGTTGCTTTGTTATATTTTACACTTTGAGTTCTAGTGCCTTGTGTCTCATGCCAGTGAAGTACCTTGCACTTGATTGGGCCTATTAGAGTAAGAAATTTATTTCACTTCAGCTGTCTTTACATTTCTAATTGCTTCTTCCTCATCTCTTCTGTTTTATATCTGCTTCCAAAATAATTGTAATAATTTTAGTCTTTTGTTCTGTAATGACCATATGAAATAGGCAGAGATTTACATGTATGGTGCACCAGAATTCCTTGCTTAGTCTAGGGGGACCAGATCATCTTTCCAGTAAGGATTGAGGGAAACAGAGAAATGTGGTGGCTAAACCAAGGCTTCATAGAAAGCCTCTGTTAAAGCAGGAACAGACAACACTCTGCTGTATCTGCTGAAGGCAATTTGCTGGGAATTTCCCCTTTACTCACTTAACTCTTCGCTGCCAGAAAGAAGATGCTTTAATTCAATTTATTCTATTAATATTGAACTTCTTTGTGGTAATGTGAACTCCTCTCTGATTTTGCTTGTTGCAGTATTGGCTTACTGGAAATGCTGGAGGCTGAGCTCTGTTTTCAGGTGAAGAGGCAGATAGATCTCTGTGGAGATTATTCCTGGTTTCTGAAGGTTCCTGGCACAGTATCTTCTTGTCTCCTCACACAGGGGCACCAGATGTGGGAATCACCGACCGCCCGCACAGTGGGCACCAGATGTGGGAGTCTTTGCTGCCCACCACGGGGATCCCCTTTACCAGGAATCCCTTGGGAAAAGTCTGTGCCAGGGTCAGGAACCAGGAAAGAGACAAGCAGAAGCCACTGGCTTCGGTCTGCAGTAGTTTATTATTTCTTTATCACAGTTCAGAGCCTTAGGTGACAACAGGCCCAGCACACTTCAATGACATGTGCCAGAAAGAGACAAAATGGACGATTCCAAGGATTTTTATACAGATACCTTATCCAGTTGAGTTCCACAACGTACCTAACATGTAGTATGTTTTTATTTTTCTACCAATTCCTAATTGTTCTTCAGTCACGTTACATCTGCATTGTGACTCTGTCCAACCAATGACTTGTGCTACCCAAAACTACAGAAAATGGAGTAGATGAAGAAGAAGGAAGAAGCTGAGTCAATACCCAGAAGTCCTCCATCTTGTCTTTCACCTACATCCATGCTAAAATCCAAAACCTACTTTTTCACCCTGTGATAAACTACAATATTATCTACTTTATACGTTAACAAAAACTCAACTTCTCACAAAGTCCCGGAAGCTTTTTCCATGGCCAAAGACTAAAAGCTGTGCTCTCCTGAGAAATAAAACCACTCAGGACAGGCACAGGAGATATTCCTGTGTCCTGATTCCCACAGATCCCAATGGTAGGAGTGGAAGGGGAACTGTATTCTTTGTAGTTTAAAACAAACAGGCCAAAATTGTGGTAAACTGGAATGGTCTCTTTTGGCAAGGCAATACACTCCTGTGGTATTTATCTCTGGAGGAAAAAATGGGGAGATTCTTGCTCTGCAGTACTAGCTTTTTTAAGTAAGGCTGTATAAATAAGTACAAGCCTTTCTAGTATTTTCTTGCAGTTCTTTATAATACAATTCTGGTATGTCATCACCCAGGCAATGAAGGGGGACAGATGCATAGAAATTTTTGGGAAGGAAATGTCACTATTGGTTTTTCATCTTTGTTCTAGTGCTGGCTGTAGAGTTTCTAAATTTTTTCTCTTCCCATATTAAAAATCAGTAACACTTAAATCAAAATTGAACCTGCCATTCTGTTCTGAAGTTTTTTCTTAGGCTGCATTTTAGCTATCAACAAAACACAACATATTTGCTCATTTCTGAAAAGTCATTTCCTCCAAGTAGGGTGTCTCTTGAGGATTCTTAGAAGGAACACTACAGACCTGGAAAACTTCTGCCACTTTTAGCCTGAGAAAATTATTGCTAGGAATTTGTGCTATCTTGGTTGAAGTAATAAGCACATTTATAAAGTATCTTCCATTTCCTCTAGGGAAATTTGGTGGAGTGAAAGATAGCACTTAAGTTTTACAATGCAAATACAGTGCTTTGTGGCCATCAATGAGGCTTGCCAGGATTAAAAAAAAAAAAAGAAACCTGTGAAACAACTAGCACCACACTCCTGATGTTGCTTTGGTGTCAGTGTGCCATGCTGCTCTTAGAATGGCTGAAAGTCTATATCATGATAATATCTATCTGTGGTCTCTGTATAAGTACATGTAAGTATTTTTTCTTATATTTTTAAATTTCCTGCAATGGGTAGGATAGGATGGTCTCACTTGTGCAGCATATACAGTCACTGGGCCAGCTTCTTCCATAGGTAACACCCCATGCTGGATTCTCTCTGTGTATCTGAGCATATTCCACCAACATCCCTGATTATTTTTTATGTAACTAGTTTGTTACAGGCTTCAGGAATTGTGTGCTGTCACAGACATAGTCACTTCTTCCTCTAGTCCATTCTTAAATGTTCAGGGAGCTGCAGCAGGTGAGTTGATCTTTGTACAGGAGGTGGAGGTAAAAGAATTCTCCCGTAGCTCCAGCATAAATGAAATGCAGAAGGAACTTGAGGAGGAAAAAAATACAGTTTAACAGGTGGAATCACTCTCAGATACAGTCTAGTTAATGTTACACCTTGTCACCTTACAGAAATCCACTTGAGGGACAAGGAAAGCAGAAGCTATGTATACATATGGAATTGAGTTGCTAACATAGGGCAGATGAGAATGCTAGAGGCACTGCTTGGCCAGCATGTGAGTGTTGTCTGGCTTTGGGGACTGTGAGAGTCTATCTTTTTATTGGGAGAGTAACTCAGCTTCATTACACTGGATGTAGGTTGATAAAATTCAGTTGTTTAAGGGCAGAGATCTCTTTAGGACCTTCACTTTGCCCTTGTATCAGTGCTTGGGGAGTTATTCAGAAGCAAGAGACTATTAACCACAAGCCTCCAGCTTCACAGCAAGGACCCAGAGAAATTACCTTCAGTTCCCGTTTTGTATTTTTTGTCTTCTTTTGCTTTATTTCAGCAGCTAGCTATTATACAGCTTCAGTTGTGTTACTGAATGGTAGCACAGCAGATGCATCTTACTGGTGCCATGCTGTTTCTCTACCTCTTTTACCTGGGACATTTATCTTAATATAACTGTGGCCAGCTGGCTTTCAGGTGACACTTTCCACAATCACTGATTAGGTGAATTTCCAGATGTTTGCTCAGGAAGTGCAGAACAGATTCTAGCCTTCCCTTTAGGGATATAGATTATAAATGTGGAGGTATTGCTTCTTTTGTGAAGTTCTCTTATCTGGCTATAATTCTTGAAATGTATAGTCATGATGTCAGGCAACTGTATACTTCAGCTGCATTGTCCCCATAGACAGACTATTTGAGCTGCCAGATTTATCAGGTCTTCTCTAAGAGACACTCAAAAGAGAGCCTTCATCTACCACATTACAAGGTGATAGTTGTACTAGGTATCAAGCCAAGTTAGTTGCTTTAATTAATTTCAAAGTGCAAATTTTGTGGAATCTAGAGGCTTGACATGCTCTTTAGAGGTTTCAGTGTACTAGATATTTAATATCTAGCAAAATAGCCAAAATAAAGTGCATGAGATGTCTCTACTACTTGGTCATATGGCACTAAAAATTTTGTTTGGGCCTCAGGTGGTAGGAGATCTGGACAGCACAACCCTGAGGAATCCTTAAGGCCCTCTAGTGTAACACCATCCTGGGCTGTGTCTTTTGGGATACTCATGGTGGCAGGGGCATTTACCTCTGGGCAGGGGCAAGGCTTTGAGTACTCTTCCCCTAAATCTCATGAATCCTAACCCTACAAAACTCAACAGCCTGTGTTTTGTTTGTTTGTTTATTCTTCTCAAGTGCTCTAGATTTCACCAGTTTAGCCCAATTGTAACTTTTCACTTGCCTCTTGAGATTTAAAGAGGAGCCTTGAGCTGCTTTCTTCATTCCCCGTTTTCTTACTCATTGGGATCTTGCAGCTGCTTCTTGAGCACATATAGCAAAGAGCACCACACTCCAGGAAAGCTTACACAGGAGGAAGCTTAATGGAAAATATGAAAGGGAAAAAAATGTGTTTGATGGACTTTTAATATAAAAAGGGGTAAAAAAAGAAAAGGAGGAGGGGGAGATTTATTCACTGTAATAGGAACCAAATGTTGGCTGGGACAGCAGCTACAGTCTCACTCTTTCCCTGTAAACTCTATGAGTGGCTTTTCAAAGGCCTTGCAGGGTGCAGGGCTAATTTAGTGGTCCTGACTTAACCCCTGCCTCTCTAGAGAGAGGTAAGGAGTATGGGTTTTCAGGAGAATTAGTGACTTTCATTACAGGCTCAGTCGAAAGCATATTCTAGACAGATATCAGTGCCCATTTACTGTTTTCATCCTTGTGTGCTACTGCTGCTGTCCACTGTAAAATGCAAAATCTGCTTGCATAAAGCACTATAAAAGGCTTTATGTCTAGAAGGAAATATAGCCTGTAAGTCTTTCTCAGTTTGGTTTTCAATAAACTTGTCTACAGTAAAAGAGAAAAAGTAGAAGAGTGTTGTTACAGTTCATGTTCATCAAGTTGGCCCACTTGATTCATGCTAGGCTTTTACAGTGGAACCTCCTCAGTGAGGAGTACCTTTCCCATCTATAAGTGGTGCTATACTGCATCTAATTTTCTGGTACTTGGGATTCTGTGAAGTGTGTATGTTCACACCAGAAACTCTGCCTGAACTAGGATAAGTGATCACATTTAAGATGGCACTTAATACATGTTCTTAGTCTGAATGACTTACCTTAATAAAAGCAGATCCAGACAGTACAGTGAGGTAAATTGGGTGCACCCCGCTCGTTCTGAACTTCTTTTTAATTAATTAATACTTTAAAATTGGGGGTAAGGTTTGTAGGACCACATAACACAGTTCAGGCAGTTGCCTGTCAGAGTTAAGCAGGTAATCCTCCCCAAAACTTCCTTATGACAGCAAAATGATACTAGTTTTCTGTTTTAGCCTTACTGTATATATGTCTTGATGTTAAAATATTTTTGCAGGCTCTAACTGGGTTTTCAGGTGTGGAAATACATGCAAGAAACATGAAGCCAGAAGAGCCTTCCACTCAGTAAAGCTCAACCCTGTGTTTGCACTAATTGAGGGTAGAAAGGCTCTGTGATTTTGCTGGTCTAGATCACCTGGAGGAGATATGCTCAGTTACCTTCATGAGCTTTCCAGTGACCTGATGAGCCACAATAGGATGAAAACAGTGAACTTTGCAGTCAGCTGGCTGTTGGTTATCTTCTTGGTTCAGCCTTTCTGCTAGTGAATTTCAGAGCTGCTGTGTGTAAAGAGAAGGAAAAAAAAAAAGTGTTGCTTGTTTACCTGCCAAGTATTCCCCAGATCAGAGAGACTGACAGTATTTTGTAACAGGCATGAAGCCAAGGATGCTACTAGGGGCCCAACAAAAATTGTCTCCATTAAGGGTAAATATTTGATTTAATTTGCTGAGACTGGCACGTTTAGTGCTTCTGATTGATAATGCCAGCTCAATCCAGGAGCAGCTGAGATAGCTTAGGCCTTTCCTAAAGAGGTTTTCCAGTGTTCCATATCTCATTCTGCCCTTCCCCTCCTAGACTATCAGAAGGCTGTTTGGAGCATCTCGTTTCTAACCTAGCAGGTTAGACACTTAACACTCATGACTTTGCCTGTGTGTGGAGACCTGGGATGTAAGTCACTTAATTTTTCTGCATTGCCTTTGTTATAGGAAAATATTTACGTTCCAAAACCCAGGTTCATCAATGGTGAGGAAACAGCAAGAATAATTTTCAGAAGCTAGGGAGCAGGAAATTAATTATCCAGCAACACATACCAGAAAAGAAGGAAGCCTGTGGGCTTTGATAGTAGTTGTGGAAAAAGGTGAAGGAGGAAAAAGGCAGTGCATTTTCCTTGTATAGCTATTGTGCATGCACATCTGGAATAATAAAGTGGAAAAAATTCACAGAAAAGCCATGTGCAATCAAGGCCAGAAGGGACTGAGTTGAGGAAAAAAGAAGAGAGCTAAGTGTGCCAAGGCTGGCTGAGCTCAAAGGAGGCATGGTTCTAGTAGTGAAGGTTTAGTCCTGAAATAAGAGGAATGTCATATAACAAAACAGTGAAAATTTAAGTTTAATTGGGAATGTTGGGGAAAATTCTTGACACTGAATGCATACCTGCTTATGGAGTTGTGCAGCTGAGTGTGACAGATGGACTCCTGCAGCCACTGAAACGTGTTGATCCTGCACCACAAGGAAACAAGCTGAATGCTTTTGCTCACATATTTGTTTCTGAGTAGAATTCTTATAACAGTATCAGTTCTCTCATCTGAAAGGGGGAGTAGTGAGAATAGCAGAGGGGGACTCCTGACATTTGCCAGATATTATGCATATTAAAATGTTCTGGAATGCTTGAATTATGCCTCTGGTAGCTCTTACAGTTAACCTGTGAATGGATTTGGAAATTGTGATTAAATGCACAAAACTTCTCATGTTTTTTTGCCTAAACCAACTCAGTCCTAAGGTTTTGCACACAGATATTATACATCTTCTGTTTTCTCATGACAGAAATATACTGATGGTAAGAGCCCCTGCTGTAGGTAAAAGTAGCTTGAGCTGCTGGGAAAAGGGGGAGCTGAAGAACTAAGGCTGAAACTAATTCATGATGCCTCATCAGTAGTAGAGGAAAGTTTGATTGGTGGTCTGTGAGAGAAATTCTCCTGAATCTCTGCACCACATCTGCCATGGGAGACTCTACTTTTCACTTTGAACTGGATTTGAACCCAAAATGCAGTTCTGCAAGTTTATTGTGCCAATGCAACCTTAATAATTGAAAGCTTTTCCTTAGCTTCTCTTGAAGATTACAAAAGTAGATTGCAGGTGAGGTGCTGGCACCATCATTTTATACAGGCCAGCTGCTTCCTGCCCCTTTCCTGTCTCCAAGTACCTGTACCATGGCTAGTTCTGGACAGCTCCCCGTGCCTCAGATCTCCAAAATCCCGGGCTTAGCTCTTTTAGGAATATTCAAAATGCTTTGTCCGCCCCTGGTGTTTTGTGAAACTATTTTTCTTTACCTTTGTAACACAGCTCATGCTATTTTACAAAGCAGGAGGTTTTCAGAGGCTTGCATGTTCCAGCAATCAGAGCTACAGTCCTTGCTAAAATGCAGGCTCTTGCTGACTAAACTGCACTCTTTCATAGACACTCCTGATAACAGCAGAGGCCAGGAGCGAACCATTCTCAAGGAGTTGTTGCTCTGTTTTTCAGTTTTTAATTTATTGCTTTGAAGCAGAGGGGAAGGAAAGAGGAAGAAAGACAAAGAAAGGCCTCGAGGCAAGTGAGAGGCCTAAAACTTCTGCATCCCAGCCAGGACCCCAGCGTCCTGGGCTTCATCCCACTCTGTTTATCATTGCTCTGTAGCCAGCCCCAATCTAGGACCTATTGTTAGGGATGGAAGAAGCACGTAGTGTGCCAAAGAAAATGTTCTGTGTTTTTCTGAGTGCCTGAACATAAGTCAGCAGGATGCTGGGAGCTGCCACACTAGACAAAATCATTAGTTACTATGCCAACTACTTTCTAGCAGCTGGTGCTCACCAAGGATTTGTACTGGAAACTTCCTAGACTTGTCATACCATCTGAATGCCCTGGGGGAAGGAAACTGCTGCCCAAGATTATCTTGCATTTTGTGGCAAGGTGCGAGCACTGATTTATAAATGCACTGGGTTCCCTTAGCTCTTGTTCCTCCTCAGCTCCAGCCTTTACAGGAAAGGATGCAAACTACTTTCATTGTCAGCTTGTTCCCTTGTTTAGTAGGAAAATAATTCATTTCTCAGTTTGCTGGACCTCCAGACATACTGATTTCTGCTGTGATCCTATCAGTTCTCACAAACTAAGCAGGATTAAACAGAAATATTCTTCATGAATGCTGAAGCTTCATTTACACAATAATTTGAGCCTAGTTTGCACTGCCTTTCCATGGGATGTAGACGCTTTTCAAGCATTTCAAAAGTGCCTGCTTAGTGAGTGATATGTGGAGAACACCAGTGTATTTCATGAATTGGTATTGTTGCCTGCCACACAGGAGTTGGTATCAAGCAAGTGCCCAGCTGTGCCGTGGGAAGAAGGCTTCAGTTGAAATATAAATGTAAGCCTGATGTGTCAGTCTTTTAGTACAGACTTGCTGTTAGTTGTATGGTTCTTTGTAGCTGTGAGATCCTCAGTGACTGGTCTTCTGGGTTCTAGTCTTGTCTACAACTTCAGTCCTTGGAATTCTCTTCAAATTCTTTTGAAATGGAAACAGAAGCCAGCTCTCTCCTTTCTTGTAAGAGCTTTCTGTATGGAGACTGGGTTTCATAGAGACATTTTTTTTCTGTAATCAATGAAAAAATGCATGAGCATTTCATTTTAGTACACTGACATTAGTTTCTAGTACAGGTGTAAGTAGTTGATTGAATAGAGGTTGCTTACATCAGAAAAGAGCTAACAAATTGGAAAAGGGAACTAGAGTAGAAAGATAGTTTGGAACCAGAAAACCTGGAGATGAATGTATGGTGTTCTAGCCCTTTTGGATTGGATCCCAATCATAATTGCACGATGATTTGTTGAAAATGGTCTCACAAGCAAACCTGTATCTTTTGTGGTATGAAAAACTGCAGCGGAGAGGTTTTATGCTGTCACTGATTTGGAAGAGAGAATTCTGGCCCAGCCTTTATGAAAACTACAGTTGAAAGAGAGGAACACAGTGAGTTTCTTGCCAAAAACACTGAGTAGCCTGAAGAGCCGCTGGAAGGACAGAATCTTGCTTACAAAGGATGGGCCATAATGCCAAAGGCTGAGATTTCCTGTGCATAGTGAAGGCCTGAATCCTGGCCAGGTCTCTAAACTAAGCAACTCATAAATAATTCTGAGCAAGCTGTGAGAAGATTGCTCACAACCAGCCTGGCTGACAGAATGAAACCAAATCTTTTCTGGTGGCACAGGCAGGAATTTCTATTTCCCATTTGCATGTGTGTGCATCTGTGCCTAAATCTGTTGTCTGTACATGTGAAGAAATGAATATTCAATCATTAGTGTTAAAGCAATAATCCTGAATTGAAAATGAGCAGGTCTGTGAGTACTGACTCTACAGTCCTCATTTCCATTAGGGGTGTGGAGGGTTCTTTCTGGTTATTTTTGGCTTTGCCTTAAACAGTGTAAGTTTTGAGAAAGCTTTTAATTCAGTTTGGGGTATTTATACAGTCTCCCTAACAAGTGAACTCTTTATCCATTAAGGTGTGAGGTCTTTTACAGCTGTTTTGCAGCCTTCATTATGGTGCTGAACCTGTTGTAATTTCCTTAGGCAGAACTAATATCTGCTTCAGGGTGCAAAAGTGTTGTTATGCTTTAATATATCATCCAACAGACAGGGACTGAGAGTAGGAGATGCTCCATGATGCCTTCCCATGAGCACAGCAAATAGCCTGAGAGCTGGAGCATGTCCTTGGCAGCAGTGTATTGAGTCTCAGATCCTAAACCTGTTCTGTACCTGGGCAAACATCACCGTAGATGTAATAGCAGCACTTGATAACATGTTATGTGGGGACTTTACAAAGCTGCAGATGAAATATCTCTTTATGAAAGTGACCCCAAGACTGGCAAATACACTGGCTTTCTGTTGTCAGGTATTTCATGTTTGTATTGTAGGAGGTTGAAGTTAGGTTTTGCAACATACTGCATAAATGCAGAATAATGCATTTACTTTGATTTCTGTCTGTAAGTAAGGAAAAACCATAGAAGCCAACAGAAGTATATTCACTCCAGAAGGATTCTGCAGGCCAGGAGGATAAAATCTGCTTAGACAAGCAATAGTGTTATCAATATAGTGTCTGGAAAAAAAGTAAGTGTTGTTTTGTTGTGTCATGTGGAGAGAAGGTATTGGAACCATGGGGAGTTGTGTACAAGATTGTGCTGCAGGAAAATCTTAACCAAGGTTATGTGGTTTTCTTTGGTGTTTTTAAATTTAGTTCTTCCTAAAGGTTTAATAATGTAGTTTCAGCGGTGCTTTCCTGAGTGATTTAAGCCAATTTTACCTGGGCAATATTATGTCCAGTATATTGGCTGAAACTGAAACAGTGAATTAAAGCAAGTTAGAAACCAAATGAGAGAATTTGAGAGTTCATTGCATTGGACAAAGGCTGGAGAAAGGCAGCAATCTTGGTGCATTTTTAAAAAGTCAGAGTTAAGTATTTGTAATTCCGTAACAGTTAATCCTTTGCTAGATATCTCAAAACAAAAGACATGATAACCAGGGAAATGTTACCAAAATGTTGCCCACACAGTACTGCAGACTGCAGTCATTGCACATTATCTCTGTGGCACAAAATGTGGCTATTGGCAGGTCCACTTTTAGTGGAGTTTTTGTTTATATCAGTTTTGTCTCCTCCATTTTGTCTTGACTGTTACATTTTAGAAATAATGATTCAATCCTGAGCTTCATAAGCATTCTTTTGGATCAAAGAATGAATTTTATTTATTGCTGGTTCTGAGCTGGAGATGGAAATGGGGAGGAGTTGGAACAGATGTTAGTTTCTAGAATTAATAATATAACTTGAATGAATAGTTTAAAGAGTGCTTGAGTGAATTCTCTTATTTCTGAATATTTTAAGGGTTTGCAATGACAAAGTTTTTGGGGGAAGGAGCAACACATTCAAGGCAAGCTGTGATATGTTTGAAGAATCTGGGTTGTAAGTTTTGATAGGTTCCTGAAGCAAAGAGATTGCAGTGAACTCCCTTGCCAGAAGCATGACCTAGGCTCCAAATTGTGGATGAAAGACACTAATTATCTTTTACATCCTGGTTGTGTATGATGTAGATAGGAGATATAAGGGAAGTCTGCCCTGGGAATACAAAGGAAATATTTGGAAGGAGTGGCTGAGAGAAACACATCAGCATCAGCAGGCACTTGGGAAGCTCAGGCACTGAGGGTTATATCAGCCAGAGTGTCAGGATTCAGTGGGTCGTACAGCATCTGTCCTGTGATCACAGAATGTGTGAATTGCTGGGCCGTTGTAGCCTCTTCAGGATACCTCGTGGTCCTGTCAGTCTGCCACCTGCTCTCTGCAAAGCCCCTCAGCCTTGTGTAGAAGTGTGTTGGTGCTGCCTTCTCGCCAAGGCTTACAAACTTCAAAGCAAGCTAGTGAGCTTCTGTTGGTACTTATCATGTTGCAGGCCACAGCTGAACTCCTACCCTGTAAGCCTGGGCTGTAAGAGCTCCTGTCTCTTTGCAGGAGGCCTTTTGTCCTCGAAGAAAACTTGGATTTCTCTGAGTATGAAAGAAACGAGCCTGTCTCATTCCCCCCAGACCTTCTGGGTTGTGACTGTAGGGAGTCAGTATGTATCCTAGTTCCAACCTCACCCAACGAGTCCTCTATCCTCTCTGGATGTTGTACTCTGTCTGTTACTATTCCATTGTCACTGCAGCTGTATGTGCTTAGTGTAAGCCTTGTGTTACTGTATTAAAGCCTCTACAAATACAAATAAATAGTTATCTCATTTGTGATGGGAATCAGCTTTTTTTTCCTGCTGCTGATCTGTCTTCAATGCTAATCAGACACAAAAATGTTTCAGTTTAGAGTTTTTATTCTCCTTTGCTTTTTTCTCCTCAAGAGAATGTCTAGTAATATAGTCCCAGCCTATATTCAAGAAAGTGCTTAGCAGGAAGCAGTTGGCACATGGCACCTCTAGCAGGTGTTGTGCTTGCTAAAGCCACTTAATACAAGTTCATAACTGGCTAGATATTACAAGATTTTTTTGGAAGCAGCAGTGCCTTATAGGCAGGAGTCTTTATATGCAGAGTGGTGGAAACGTGGCTCTTCTTTCCTCAGGGCTCCAGAGAATCATCATTTTGCCTTGGAAGGAGAGACAGAGAACAGTATCTACAAGGTGACACGGGGTCCTCTGGCACATCCCAGCTATCAGCTCCAGTTTGCTATGCAGCAACTTCAGCAGCAGAAACTTCAGTCAAGACAGCTGTTGGAGCAAAACCAAGCACGGCAACAGGTAACTAAGGAAAATCCTGCCTGGGATGTAGCAGTGCTGACTGAGTCTTAGATGTGCAGAACAACTCCAGAGACAGTACATATGGCAGAGATTTTGTGAAGGAAGTAGCTGTTAAAGTAGGTTGCAATAGAACCAATATTATCTGCAGTGATTTTGATAGCATTTTGATACTGTGGTTCCCAACAGCTTCTTCCAAGACAGCGACATCTTAAAAGCTGGAGGAAATATGAAAAAGGGCTTGTATTATTGATTATGGTATTATTGATGTTCTGGATGACTCCTAGATGCCAAAGGTAGACAGACCACTGTGTATGGAGCAGCATTTCCATTCTGCAGGGAGCCTCTTTCAAGGTTGTAATGACTTTATTGATATACTTATTACCTTGTTATTACAGAGAGAGAGATGTATTCTGAATGATGTCCAAAAGGCTTCCCTGCTAAAAGGAAGGAAGCCTTTGGGTGAGCAAACCTTCATTCCAAACAGCTTGGTCTCCAGTAGCAAGGAGCTGTTTGTTGCCTGCATGCATGTCTGGCTCACCTGGACTCCCATGAACAGACCTAACACATGGAGGTCTGGACACCCACTCTTCCTTCTGTGAAGCAGATGAATCATTAGTCAGGATCCTTGAGAACAGGTTATAGGCAAATTGCCCTCATCCTTTTTTGGGAGCATCTTGAAGGAGAAGCCCTTCTGCTTTTTGCTCCTTGCTCTCCTTCTTTCAAGGCCCTTACTTAGCCTTGTTGTTTCCATCCTCAACTTCTCTTTCCATCTTCTCTTCTCAGCAGATGTGGCTGCTCACGAGCTCAGGAAAGGGCCATAAACTGGCTTGTGCCTGTGAGGAGGCTGGAGCTGGCCATGGGGCCTGGCTGAGCCCTCTTCTAACTGCTGACATTGAGCTGATGTTATTCTTGGCCTGGGACAGAGCCATTACTCAGGAGTTTCTGTTAAAATGATTCTTTGTTAAACCTCCTCTCACCCCCACAATGTCCCCCCTCCTTTTTCTCCCTCCCTTCTCTTTCTGAGCCAAGCATTTTGGAGTTGCTGTATTGAGGCTATTGCCATGCTGCAATGATCAGGCTGCACTGAATTTGATGTTAACGAGGAAAAAATACTTGCTGAACATGGGGCCTTCAGACTTTCTGTCATGAATAAAATGTCATCTTAATAAAATTGTTGTCTCTTAGACACTTCCTGTCCAAGACATTGTATGGAGCCAGCCATCTCCTTTCTTCCAGTCACAGTTGCATCAATCCTCTGATGCCCACCCTGCCAGTCATGGCACTATCCTTGTCTTCCCCTGCACCCTCTCTAGCTTTCTGTCACTGACTTCTTCCTTCTGCTAGTTAGCTTCTCAGACTTCAGTCCTTTAACTTTGTCTTTCTAAGAACTGCCTTCTCTTTTCTGGTGCTTACGCATGCTCTGACCTGCACCTTCCCACTCACACTGCTTTGACTTCTGCACCACCCTTTCATGCTGACCCTCATTTGTCCTCCCTTTTTAGCTAGAGTTCATGTAGCTTATCCTGGCCTGCATGGCTTTACCACATTTCCTTGTCAGTGTCACCTATGCTGCCTACCTCCCATTGCCTGCTGTTTTGTTTCTCTTCCTTCCCATGTCCTGAGATCTCCATCCTTTGTTGTCTTGGCTGCTACATTCAAATTTGTCAGTCTCCCCTCAGCAGAAGAAATACGTCCCCCAAGACTGAAGGCCTATCACTTGAAAGAGTGTCATTGTCTCTCTACTTTGGGGAATGCATGCAGGATACCTCTGAGAATGTTGCATGTGATTGTTCAAGTTCTGTTATGGTTAGAAGGCAAACTAGCCATTTGTCAGTAGCTGAAGTACATCTATTAAATAATGTATCTTGAGGTACACCCTGAGTGTGGTGTGACCATGGAACAAGACTAGATGCCAGTCTTTCCTTCTCTCTCTGGCAAAGGAACTGGTTACATGTATGACTATATATATGTGATCAAGTAGCATGATTAATAGCACAGCAAATGCTTCTCCTGTGCATTAACCAGCTCAGTATGTTGGAGACGAGATGGATGCACTGGAAAGCACGGGCTTTTATAGTCAAGTATTTGTGTCATAAGAATCTGCCATGCAGTAGATCTGTCTTATCATGTGTGTTAACATGAAGGCTTGTTGTGTGCTCTGTTGCAGCACCCACTCTTGGTTGAGCACTTTCCAGACACTTAAGAATGATGATGATTTCTCCAGGCATTTAACAATCTGTGGAATATCAAATTCTGTGTGGGTGGAGGAAGAGGAATAATAACGAACAGTTTTCACTCATTGTGTGCAGAAGCTAGTTCACACAATGTAGTATGGTAGAAATAGACCTTTGATGCCAGAATAGGTACTTAATTACTTGGACAAAAAGAAAAACACCAAACTGACTGGATGAGAATCTAAGAAACAAATAGGTGGAGTGATATGGACCAGGAATAGGCACAGTACAGACCTTGAGAAAAGTGAACAAAAATAGAAGGAGAAAGAGTTTGAAAGTAGAGACAAGAAGCTTAAATCTGATAACAAGGAACAAGAATTGCAAAATCAAACCAAAAGACAAGAAAAACAGGCTTACAGCAGTATTTTTAATGTTTAAAGGAGACTTCATGTGACATGTTATGACCTAGATGTTATTATCACTGCTGCAGTTGGCAAGACAGTTAATATACCATCATTGTTTATTCCCTAATTGTTTCCTGTACTGGAAAGATGCCATTAGCTGTTAGGGAGGTTCCTTCTTTGTGTGACTATGTTCTGTCTGCTTAGCCTAGCATCTACTGGGTTTAAAATTTTATGCCAAACATTTCACATGGGAAAAAAAGCTAAATTAAAACAAGGGAAGTAAAATTGTATGGTGGAATGATCCCTGTCAGTCCTGCTTACATCAAAAAGGCTCATGTTAAAAAAGACATGAATCATGTTAATGAGTTGTGTGGGCAGTTATGTGATCACATTTTCAATCACAAGTTTAAGTAGATTTTATGCTGTAGAAGATCAGGCTAAATTCATCTTAAATAATTCTCTTTTCAGTCATTTAAAAAAGTGTATGTCCTCAGAAATATTCCTCCTTTTATGAAGTTCAGCAAATTTTTATCTTTTAATATTTGTGATTCTCTTCTGACATCCTTACCATTTATGGCTGGAAATGCTGAGTACTGTGAATAATATTCCTGGTAGTCCTAGAACTATATTATTGCTGCCTGAGGATACAGAGTATTTTTGAATGCAGCCTCGAACATCATTAAACTGTTTCCTAAACTGTTATATTTGGACCTGCTGTCAGATTTGCAGTATCTCTTTTCCTTCAGTTTCTTGTTCACTCTTGTTTTGCAGCTTTCTCCCTCAGATTGTTTTCCCACTAAATGTGCTAACTGCCATTTTTCCTATTTGAGTCTTGTGATCCTGATGAGTCAAAGTCTCAGTGTAAGTAAAACAGAGCAACCATTCTGAAAGCAGTACTCTGATTTATACCAGCTGAAATTTTGTCCCCATGTTTCTGATCCTGCCACTATTATTAGAATTATGGTAACACCCAGATGTATTAACTATCTTTCCAATACAATGATACAGCCCAATCCTTGCCCCAGAGAGCTAGCAGTACCAAGAGAAATAAAACAGAAGGCACCAAGTCAGCTGAATATACTATAACTTTTTTTTCTTCCTCTGAAGAATTTACCAAAAAGGACATGGTTCAGGACAGGCTGTGCATACCATGAGCTTGTTCTTCTTTAAGACCCCAAGATACTCTTCTTCGTGCAGTTTAACACTGTGGTAGTTAATAGTACATTTTGACCCTGCTCTTTATTGCTACTTTGTGAATTTTCAGTTCAGCTGATTGTTGTTTAGACAAACAGATCTAACTGAATGCATTAGTATGTGTTCAAAAGAATTTCCACTAAACAATTTATATGACTGGAAAGGTCTTCCAAGCCTATTAATTCTCTTCATTTTTGCAATGTTATTGTTAATTGCTTTTCTGAAAGTTGTGAGTTGTGTTTTGTTGGGTTTGGTTTTTTCTTTTTTCTTTTTTTTTTTAGACTTAAAACCTCATTATTGTTTATTGCTTATAAACATCTCAGTTTGCAGTGCCAGGGATTTGGAATGAGCTGCACGGATCTTTATGCAATACATGTGTGCCTGTGTCTGTCTGTCAGTTCTCATACAATGCAGAGTCGCTCATCTTTTTCAGATTTGCTGATCCAATTGAATGTGAATGACTGTGGGATAGAAATCTCACAGCCATGTTTCATACAAATTTCATCAAAATCAAGAGCCATATATCTGGGAAGGGGTTCAACTACTGTTCCCATTAGGGCAAGGGCTGCAGCATGAGACCACTCTTAATTAGACAGCACAAAATCAACACAAGAATGCCCAGACCCATGAAGGGAGGCATAATTTGGGTTATGCTTTATATTAGATACTGTAAGACAGATTCACAGGAAATGAGTTTCATTACCTCCTCTGGTCACACAATGAGCATGTTTTTGCTTGCAACATTTGTTCCATTTCTGTGCTAGGGATGGGTGTTAGATACAGGGATGGTAAGTGCCAGGAACATTCTTTCTGTTTTTGAAGATCATTAATATAGCTGCTTTTCTTGAAAGTACTACACTACCTCTCTGCTTTTAATCACTAACAGCCTAAACTTAGCTGCTCCTGACTAATAGTCTTAGATGTTCATTGTCCATACTGACAAGGTGTATGCATTGAGATTTTCTGATTTAATTTTTTTTTTTTTTTGTATAGGTAGTACTTTGTTTATGGTGTTCTTGTAGATGTTGAAGCAAGGAGATATTGCTTCAGTCTGTGATGTAGGGAAAAATACTTCCTCTATCAGTCCAAAGTGCTAACTTTCTTCATGGGCAGGACAGGTTTAATGCTATTGCTCCTCCCCAGAAAATTATGCACAAGAATTAACTCACTAATAATTTACAGAAATTTTAGCTAAAACATCTTATCACTTTTTTAGTATTTTTCAGATTTGTAGCCCTAGAGATGTGTTAAGGTAGCAGATGTCTCCTCAACATCAAGTTAAATCTGCCAGCCTGGGAACTGTGATTGAAAGATTTGCACTTGAAGCAGCACTAGTTGTAGGGTGCTACCTGCTTCAGGACTGCATCTGTCAGGGTTTGTCTAGGCTTTTGCTCCCCCGAGACCCTTAGTCTTCAGAATCCTGAATGATAAGGTCTGTCTCCTATGTTTTGGATGTGCTGAAAGCTTCCCAACGCTTCCTTTGTGTGGTCAGGCTCTGCTCTCCCCGGCTGTCCTCTTTATTTGCACAGAAGCTTCTCCTGGTTTCCTGTCCTGTCCCCATGGAGTTCACAGCAGGGCAGTATACTTTGTAGCTGAATCCAGAAGCTGTGGTCCTTGTCAGATTCCAGCCTCCCCATCCTTGCCTGGAAGACAGCCAGAATCTCAGTACAGTGTGGAGACAAAGGCGTTTTCGCAAGTCTGTAACCCCCAAGAAAAACATCCATGACCTTTCTTTAGGCAGGTTTCAACAGTTTTTGCTGATCAGATTTCATTAGAGCATCCATGCTTGCTGTTTCATCAGAGTCATGGACCTCCTTGCCAGTGCATATTAACACAGAGAAAGGGTTATGACTCTCTGCGTTGTGGACTCCAGGATCTTAGTGATTTTAGTAACAAGGAAAAGAAGTCACAGGAAAAATGCATACTCTCAAAAGAGCTTATAGGAAAGATGGACAATAGAATTTCACAGTGAAATGTCACTGCTGAACAAGAAGTGGGTGCAGTGATTTGAGGGTTTCCATCCCAACCCTACAGTGTGTCAGGCTCTGAGATGCAAGAAAGTAAACCAAGTTCCATTTTAGTTTGTTTTTCTGGGGAGAGGTGGGGTGTGACTGCTATTTTCCAGACTTCTGCACTTGTACTAGCTTCCTTATTGAGAATCTGCAAGCTGCAATCAAGGTAGAGCTCCAGGGAAGGGAGAGGTTAAGAAGGATTGGGAGCTGAAGGGCGTCTTGTCAGTGATCTCTGGTTAGGAAACAGGCCTGTTTTGGCTCCTGCACTTCCTTCTCTCCCCAGAGCTCTGCCTGTCAGAAACGCCTTCCCACACACCACTGCTCTGCCATTTGCCAGAGAATTGCGGGGGAGAGGGGCTTTTCCTGTCTGTGTGCTGAGACTCAGCCAGCTCTCAGACTGTGGTTTTCTCTGGAGCCTGTTTGCTGTGGCTTTGTGTATTTTCCACCCGAGGAGAAGCTGAGGACAAACTTCAGTGAAGGGCACTGCTCCCAGGGTCACACTGAGGGCTCAGCTCTTCGCCTTATCTCCTATCACTGACCTCTGGATGCCAAATTATGAGGTTACAGTATTGCCTCTGTGCTGGGAATCTGACTGACTTCGAGGAAAGACAAAGCAGAACTCCCAGCAGGTTGCTCCTTTCTGAAGAGAGTTTAGCAGTCTGCAGAGCTCCCATAGGGGAAACATTCTCCACTCCCTGCTTTGCCAGGCCATTGCTCAGTTCTCCAGTGTCTCATAACACGCAGATGCTTTTGTTCCCTGTCATATCTCCAACATGCTTATTCTCCCACATGCTATAGGACTAGAAATATTTTCTGTTCCCTGATAGTACTGGGGATTTCCTTTTTGTCATTGGTGGACCTAAAGTTCCTTTTTCAGGAGAAGGTACCCTGGAGCTTTTCTGTTATTCCAAGCACCTACACAGACCAAATAAGTAGAATTTTACCATCTTTCCCATAACCTTTCTCTTTTGTAGAACTGTGTCTCAATCCTACCTTCCACGTAAAGAATAATTTAGCAAGATAATGCAGAAAGTCAGTGTAATGAAACATTTACTTTTTTGTGGATGGAAGCCCATGCAAGATTAGATTGAGGATTTGGCCTCTTGTTTTTTAATCCAGAATAGTAGAATTCTGTGGCAGTAGTGAGATTGTCTGCCTCCTAGAAGCTAGTCCTGGCTCCCAAGGGCCAAATTCACTGACTTAACAACTTAACTCTTTGTGTGGGACCCTGGGGTTGCCTTCACCAGGCAGATATCACTCACAAAAATGTCACCCACCTCCATCAGCATTCTCAGCAATGTTCACAGAGGTAATCACCAATTACTATGGGATTTTTTTCTTTTTTTTTACCCAGGCTGTTTTTGCCAACTACTCACAATCCAGCACCAGTCATATATCTCTGGCAGCTGGCTCTGATGCCCGCAAGACATCAAATGTCACTTCTAGTATCCAGAAGGCAGCCAGTTTGCACAAAGTGATGCCATCCCAGGGTACAGCTCCTCAGCTGGTTCCAAAGCCTCCAACAAACCACAGACAGGCAGTCATCAGAAAGGCTGCAGCCCAGAGGATTTCCAAGTAAGTTTTATCTCTTCCATCCACAATAGGGAGTTGGCACTGGTTCCCCTAAAAATGAATATTGGAGAAGAAACTGTCTGCATCTGACTCTTGACAGATCTTTTTGGCTGTGCTATCCAGGATAAATCTCAGAATAACCTGAGGTGTACATACTGAAATAAGCATTGCACTGTGTTGCAGTTGTGTGTTTCACAAGGGTACGGAAGGTAATTATAACATCATACAAAGGTAAGGGCATAGGAACTGTCAGATTGATCCCAGAGTGGGATTCAGTAACCTAAATACAGATTGCTAGTGGCATTTTGTATGGCCAGGGCTATTCCACCTGACTTCCAGCTGCTCTTCCAGATGAGTACAGGTCCTCTGTAGATCTTCTGTTGTATCTGTCAGTCCTGTGCAGATGTCTCAAATAACTTGAGAGCACCAATTATGGTACATCTGTGTTTAGGCACTTAAGTCACTCCCTCTCTCTGATCTTTGATGGGGGCTAGAATCTGGTGAGTCAGAAGAAGGTGCCAAAAAAAAAAAAAATCCAAAACAAAGCTACAAAGCAGTTCAATACCTTTAACAAGATAATATGCCCCTGAGCCAAGTTTTCCCATAAATTTAACACACCATGTTGGATTTAGGCCTTCAAGCACAAGTGTTTATTTCATTTGAAATGTTTATATTGTGCCTGATGTAATGATAGCTTTTCTCATTAACTCTAGAAATCCTTCTTTTAACTTTTAGTAAACTTTTATTTAAATAATGCTTGCTATTGTAAGGTAAGTGGATGGATTTGACAGTTATCTTTAAAAACAAACAAAAATATTCACCATGAAATTTTGCTTACTGACTGCAAGCTTCCTTCCTTTCAATTTCTTGGTATGTCATCTCTTGTGCATTATAAGAAAATGTGAGCAAGACTTCTGGGTTTTCAGCTTCCTGAACTCTCTCTTTGTCTCCTCTTAAATGGCAGAACTGCTTTAGTCTAAATCCTTCATCAGGTTTTTCCTCATATATCCTCAGACTTGTTTCATCCTGAAAAATTGATTTCATAGCTTCCTTCCTTGTACTTACTCTATGGCCAGAAGAGTTGTAAAGCTGTCAGAGCAAGCTCCTGTGAGGTTTCCTGATTTTCTGTTTTCACTTCCTGTTCAAAGAGAGAAGTTTTAGTTTTAGATTACTGATGAAAGATACCTTATGAAGATGCAGTCACTGTGTGTGAATCAAATCTGGAACTGCAAGGCATATTTAAGGAACTTGGACAGAACTGTTTTGGGGAAGTTTGTATATTTGCTGCCTTTACTCTTGCCTATCTTAAGAGATAGCACACAGAGTTAATCCCCTAAAACTACTTAAAAAGAAAACAAGACGTTAGTAAATTTTGTCAGCTCAGCAAATGCAGATGTGAGCATCAGGTCTGGCAGGTATGCTCTGGTAGCTTTGCTGTCTGATTTCTTTCATGTTGGGTGGCTCTTGTTAGTGCAGGTGACAGGCTGTGTCAGTGGGTTTCTCTGCTGGGCAGCAGGGATGTGTATTTGAAGATGCCGGTGTGCTGTGCTCACTTCTTGGCAGAGGAAATGTTTATCCTTGTGAGATGGAATTGCAGCTCCTTGGACAGACTTTACTTTGCTGCATTTTTGTGGTTTCTGCTCTGTGACAGGCAGGAGTGTGGGAAAACCGGAAAAAGTTCAGCACCAAAAATGCACAGAAGGGGGAAAAAAAGCAAAAGATTCCTTCAGAATTTCAGAAAACTAATCCAAGTATTGAAGGCTGCAAGGAGCCGCTCCGGAAATATTTTCCAAGTTGCCTTTCAGTCTCCAGCATAAGGCTCCAAACCCATTCTTGCCATTCATGGGATCTTGCAGTAACATTTTTTCACTTACATGGAAAACAACAGTGCCTAGCTATATTTCCAGCACACTGAGAGCTGATGGTTTAAAAATTGCTATGTCCCAGACTAATTTAATCCGTTCATTGTTGTCAGGAAAAGATCAGATACACATCTACAGAGGAGAGTGAATGGAGAAAAGCCTCTGAGTCAAAGGAATATAGACTAGAGAGGAAAAAGATGTCTTGCATGCTCCAGCCTGTTTTCTACAGGCCCTGATAATTTGTACAGAGTATTCTCGGACACATTGTGTAGTCTGCTTTCAGAAAAGTCCAGTGGTAGAAACTCTGCTGTGTGCTATAAAAGTCTATTTAAGAATCTAGTCAACCTTTTTATCAGCTAGTTTCTCTTGATGTGCTATCTGATTTTTTCCTTTGTTTCAGCCCGTTGTACCTTGTTCCTCCTTCCTGAACCCTAAACACTTTCTTATGTAAATACTTTCCATCTTTGGAATATTCTTTTACTTCTTGGAGTAACCTAATTTTGCTTAGACTTGTTGAGATTTTGTTAACCTCAGATAGTAGTTCTACCTGCCAAGTCCTTAATTGTCTTGAATTTACTGTATTTTCTTCAGTTTGTCAGAGTGCTTGGACTGTGGCACCCAAAATTGTACTTTTCCAGTGAAACTACCATGTCCTTAGGTATGACATGGCAGATATCCCTCTCCATAACATCTTTTTGGCTGCTTCGTTTGTCTCTCAGGTCACTTTTGATTTGCTGCCTTCTCTCACTCCTTAATACTTCTTGGCTGTTTTTCTGATCTCTTTCCTCAAAGAAGATCTCAGGGCTATGTGTTATTTCTACAAGACTCGCTGAAACTAATCCCATTCTGTTGTTAAAGCTCTCATGTCTCTTTCTCCCCTCATATATTTCAGTAAGCCAGACCTTATTTCAGTTTACTCTTGCACTGCCTGGCTTTTGTTTCACATCTTAATAAAGATCACCTTCTTAAAGTTGTTTCTGGAATTTCTCCAGAGACAGGACTGTGATGACAAAACTAAAATCACCTTTGTCTCTTTGACCTATCTCCTCCTTGCATGCATTATCAATTCTTTCCCAGCTAGCACATGTGGCTTCCAGAAAAGAAAGAAACAAGAAGTAGAAAGCTCAACTACAAACAGAATGAGATGCTAAAGATGAATATTACTGACTAATTCAAAAACTGTCTAGTAACTTGGACACTTTTCTGGTTGAAACATAAAGGAAAAAAGTAATGAAACAGCCAGACAATTCAGTCTTGTCTTTTCAGTTCCTGGCTTCTCTTGTTTTTGTAAAAGGTGGTAGGTTGACTTTATAATGGATTGTGTCCAAAGCAGACTCCTTGCTTAAACTAACAGAGTGGAAAACTGGGGCCCATATTAAGGTGTGGAAAAAGACTAACTGGGAGAAATGGTTTAGTATGCAGCTCTATGTTGAAATATAGTGCCATAAAATGGTCTCACAGGGCTCCATAGTTTTGATTAAATATGCTCCTATCACTAATAGATAGTGTTTGAACAGCTTACACAACAAGCTCTTTTTTCTTTCCCAGAGTCAGACTGGGTCTTTCCCACTGCTCATGTTGCCACTGCTGTTGACAGGTCTGTGAACAATGAAGAGACCTGCTGATATTTTGAGACAGAGATCACAGATACAGTATTTGTAAGCTATGGAATGAAGCAGATGTTCCCTTGAAGTGGTATTTGGTGTGTGGAATCTTCTTGTTACAGATGACAGCATGCAAAGTAGAAAAAGACATTAGCTCAACTATTCACCAGAGTGAACTGATGGTAGATTAAAAATCTTTCTACTTTTAGGAATGACTTAGTCGTAATAAATACACATTTCTGTGCTATTATTCACATAGTAACTTTCCAGAAACCTTCTCTCTGTGACAGTGTCAAGAAGAGTAAGGCTTTGAACAACCTGTGAACAGAACCATCAGTCAAAGAAAACATCTCAGAAAAATTGATCTATCAGTATTAGACCAGTGTATATAAGGAGAGGAAATGCTAGGTAGGGAAAAGGACCATATTGTTCAAGATTTTATCAGAGAAAGACCAAGAAGATCACCAAGTTTACCAGCAGTAAATTGGAACATTACAAACTGCTGGGGATATTAATCAGCATGGCATAATTTCTTGTACTGAGCATCTCTGTAAATGTCATAACAACTCTATTCAGGAAGCCTTTTGAAATAAATACTCCTTTCGAGTCTCACCACCACAGCACAAAAATCTTTCTACCATGTTCTCTTTTGTTTTACCTGGTGGCAGCAATAGAAGAGCCAAAGTTCTTCTCTGTTGTAACTAGTACAGAAATAGGGTAGAGGGGATCCATTTCTCCAGGGTTCAGGAAATCTATCCCAGGGTGGGGAGGAGTCCTGACTGCAGTTGGACACAGAAGTAGCCAGCTTTTCTAGGATACACTGGCCAAGCCTAGCAAATGTGCCAAAAGCAGATGATGGTCACAGAGCAAGCCCTGTAAAACACAATGGCTCTGTTTTGTGTCCTGTCTTGCCCATGTGTGAAGTGTCTTTAGCGAGCTGGGTACATCACACCATAAACTGAGTGCTCACTGAGAAGAGGACAGGCAGCAGAACACACATCTAACAGTTACTGAACCCCTTTGACTGTTTTGCTACTGCTGTACTGCAGCACACTTGTTTTTTCAGCTCCCGAATATCTGGGTTAATCAGGCTGCCTGACCCTTAGACATTTTTGGCAGTAAAAGCAGTGCATCTGAGAGACATGCCTTGATTTAACACCCTGACACAGCTGGGCTCACTGGACCTGTAGCTCGTAGCCCTTGGCTAGCCTCAGATCATATGCACAGATACACATGCAGGGTTACCCTGTCCAAGAATAACAAAGAGGAACAAGCTTCCCTGGCTCTGGGTCTTTACATCTGTTGTTGTCCTCTTGTCAAACCTGGGCTTTTTTTGATGTGAATATGTTCGTGTCATATCTGTCTGCTTCCACTAGACCTTTAGATGCCTCTGTAGCATCCCAGAAATAGGTTGTTCTAACAGAGGTGTTCAAAATTCAGTCAAAAAGTATTTCTCTTTCACCTGTGGAACAGAATTTGCAGTCCAAGGCTAGGCAGCTTAGTGGTAGTCTAGTACCTAAATTAAGGAAGCCAGTATCAGTTTCAAGGAGCTGTATAGGAGATAGAAAAGAGAAATGACAGATATTTAAATGGAGGGGACAGTTGGGATTGTTTTTGTTAGTATTGAAGAAGAAATGGAGAACATAACAATGGATTGCACTGGAGAAGTGGAAGCAAAAACAACACAGCCATTAAAAGTAGGAAACTGAGAAAATGCAGTAGGATTTCAGTCAACCCAAGGAGGAAGAAAGTGGAAAGGGATTACCTCAGTTTAAACAGTGAATATGTTCTGGCACTGAAGCTTCCATCAGGACAGCACAGAGAGTATGAGGAAGTGAACTTAGCATGGTGGGCGATCTCAGGAGCAGAGCTGAGAATGAGCTCTCAGAATGAGGTGACTGTTGAAACTGCAAGTATCAAGGCACCAGTCATTGTGGGTAGGCAGAGAAGAAGGGCAAGTCTGTGGAGATAAAGAAATTCTCTGAACAATAAGGTAGAAGAGTGACTGTTCCCTGTTTTGCTTTTTTATTGTTGTTGTGCTTGCTGGCATTCTTGATTACTTCTTCAACTACTAGTCTTGCATTCTGCTTACAGAAGGGTGAGCTGAATTTGGCTGTCAGTTGTGCTCTCTTAAAGTGGACAAGCTAATTATGAGCATGGAACTTCTATGTAAGAAACATAAAGATCCATCTGGATTCTCAGCTCCCAGAAGGACCATGCAATATCAGCACAAAAAACCCCACAAGTACAGATGCAAAGTTCTCTCCAAGAGGCAGTAAACACAGAAACAGGCACCTCATTTGACAATAGCATTTCCAGTTAAGGCTGACTGAAGTAAGGGGTTGTGGTATGCAAGTGTATCTGCATCCCTCTCCCTTCATGTATGGACTCCAGCTGATTTCACTGAAATCCAGCTGACATAAAATTCAGAAGTCCCTCACAGACCTTTTAGCTGTCAGAAACATCTGGGTTACTGGCAACTTGCTGACCTTGAAATCTGGAAGCAGAAGGTTTCAGATAAAACCATAGAAACTGCACGTGTTTGAACAGTGAATTACAATTTAAAGCGTGAATAACAGTCTGTTAGTTGTCAGGGCATCCCATGGGGATTGGAGATTATGATGCTCTTCAGGGGAAGAGCTGACAGCAACTGTAACCTTGCAGAGCTGAAAGAGTGAAGAAGAACTCTGGCAAAGATGAGTGTACACACAGAAGTCTGTAGCGATTGGAAATGAGTTGGGCCGGAAGGAAGGAAAGCAAGGAAGAGTAAGGGAGGAAAGGACAAACTGGGAATAGATGGACAATTGTGTAGATTTTTAAAGACAGAATAGATGCTTGCAGTTGTATGGCTTCCCCCTGTCTTGTGAGTAGACCCAATTTTTCTGTAGGAGACCACAATCTCAGTTCGGTAATGAATCTTTGTGAGGTAAAGTGCAGTTGTAGTCTACAGAGTATAGTTTTGCTGTAACTTAAGTGCTGAGATCAGTGCAGAAGGATTTGCATAAGGTATCTGCTTGAGGAATGGCACTGGATTACTGAAAATTAGATGCATCCCATGTGTCTCAGTTTGCAAGATAAGTGAGAAATCTTGGCTACATGAGCTCTCTCTGCTGAGGCAAGATGCAAAGACTTAACTCTTGAATTTAGCATGTTTTGACAGCATGTGCATTTCTGTGCAACAGTTGCTTAATCACTTTAATTCACATCACTGGACTGAGATGACCACAGCATTACCAGTTGCAATGTATGTTGGTGGTCCAATACAATTTAGTATCTGATTCTCTAGAATCAGCTTCTAAGGCACGTGGGACAATGAAGTATTTTAGTCACATCAAAGCTTTCCTGGAGAATTGACTGTTAATTTGTCTTGCTCTGCTTTTTTGGAGTCAGTTGCTGTCACTGCCTTTTTCATACCACCTTCAGGCATAGCTTCATGGTTACAGTCCCAGTGAGATAATGTAAACTAGAGGAATTCTCAGTTTTTTGTTTGAGACTTTTATTCTTCCTTGCTCTGTCACTTCTCATCTCTGTCTAATTTTGTGGTTTTACCTCTTAGGGTCACCTCCACTGAAAAGCAACTGAATGGATTCCAGAACAGCCTTCACAGTGCTGCATCCTGTGAGCCAGGGACATATTCCACAGGTGAGTGACAGTGCCAAAGACCGTGAAAGTGGGGCTGGGCATGCTGGGATGCTTTCATCTTTCTCAAGAACTGGCAGGGAAAAAACTATCAGCAAGAAGAAACACAGCTGCCTTCTCTACATGGAGTGGTTCCTAGGTAACAGTCTGGGTTCAGCTGTGCAGGGAATTTATACCCCCTGGGATTAAAAAGACTAAACAGAAGGGAGCAAAGGCTGAGTTTCATAGAGTTGGAAGACCCCTTAAAATATGGCTGGGAGAAAAAAAAAAAAAGCCACCTTGGCTCAAATGGCTCCTTTTTGCTTTAGATTTTGGCTCAAGATTCTCTCTTGTTTAAGCTTGGCCTGTAATAAAGGGCCAAGACATTCTTTACATTTTTCTTTGGTCTTGCAGAAAAGGTCTTGGTGCAGAAAGACATAGCTGAGACTTGTGAATCAGCTGCATAGTGAAGTCAATCAGTAAAGGTGAAAATATCCAATAGAAAATCACCGAGAGTTACAGAATCAAATCTTTGTCATTCCCTAGTGGCTAATTAATTCAAACAGGTTTATCAGCAGATAAGTTCTCAGCAAATGAGGACCCAGTCAGTTTTTCATTTATGAAGACCTATTGGCATGTAGAGCATAGTCTTGTAAACCCATACTACCCGTGGCTCACAGTGATTTATGATAGTGCTGTAATGGAATGTATGGACATATTCTGTTTCAGATTGCTTTGAAAAATTATGTTTCTGGTCTTCTGTTTTGTAATGGAACTGTGAAAACATGACTTAAGTGTTGCTAATGCAGTGATCTCTGTGTTTTCAGAGGCTGAAAGAAAAGTTTGTGGAGGGGTGAACTACCCAGTTCATCTCTTGGATATTTATCTCTGAAACTTAAAATATGACATTTCCGTTATTTATGCCTGTGATTTTTTTGCTGATCCGCTAGCACAAACATTCAGCTAATGCACTTAACATACAGTTCCAAACTGCCTCCCACACTTTACCACCTGCCAAAAACTCCAGTTATCCTACCAGAAATTTTATAGGGTGAATGGCCACAGTCAATATAAAACACCCTATGGTACATTGGAATGTGACAGTGTACTCTGGCATATAATGGGATTAGCAAAATAAATAAAATTATGTCAACCCTGTGTTATATGTATAGCTGAATCAAAAGTTTTGGTCTACTGTATAGTGCAATTTAAGTTTTTAGTACAGTGTATAAAGCAAGGTTACAGATAAATTTAAAAGTAAATGTAAAAATTAAGTTCTCAATATATTGACAAAACTGGTTTGCTGAATGGACTTAGATGAATGTGTTTGTATACTGAATTCTGCCTTCTTTTTCATGTTTTCAAGAGTACTGTTATAGTTGCCACACTGTAATTTTAACCTTTCCAAGAGAATGTTTCCATCTCCTCTGGAAACTGTTGTTATGTGTGTCCATGATCACTGTAGGTAGTATTTTGCTATCCTTCCCTGTTTCTGTGAAGACCTATGCAGTGCATGCATGAAGATGGATGATAATATTAATGATGGTATGCAACAGCCAGAGCTGGAGGAATAATAGAGGCTAGATAACAACTGTAAAGTTCAGGGTAGTTATTTCTCTGTGAATACTTGTAATCCAGTGAGAATTGAGAACCTCAGCTCATGTTTCCTTCTGTAGAACTGGTCTAGCTGCATTGTGCTAATTACCCTTTCTGAAGCTGAAACAAAGGGTTAGCCTGCTATTTAACCAAGAGTATCAGGGCTTAGGTAAAGCCCAGGTTTGGCTAGGGGTGGGCTAGTGGAACCATGGTGGGTAGATCACTCAAAGCTTCCTTGCTGCCAAAAGAGGTACACAGCTCCAAGAACAGTGCTAAATATTGCTGTGATTAAACTAACTGGAGCAAAATGTTTGTTTTTGGAAACTGGGGAATGATATTTTCTTCAGCTTTGCAGCAAGCCACTGGTATGTGTCAGAGGCTGTTGTGCCCAGTTTATGTGCCTCAGAAACTCCTCTGCAGTAGTAGTCCTTGCTGCAGGAACAGCTGTTTTTCTTCTTCACTCTCTCCATTGATTGCTTAAACTAGGGCCCCGATACCCCCTCAGCAGCAGTTTACTTGGGGTTACTGTTTCCCATGTATTTAGTATCTTAGATACCAATTAGAGAGGCTGGACACACAAGTCATAAAGCAAATGACAGAATAAACTGCAAGCATTTAAAGATAGAAGGCTGTGAAAAGCTGCAGATACAAAAGAGGAACCAGGCAGAACCTCTGTATAAACACATACACACAGATGTTCAAAAATGTCTGAGAAGCTTTAATAGGCCTTCTCCTCTTACAGCCTATCTGAGAATAGTTATGGGGCTCTGTGAAGAAGCACAGAGGTGTCACGAGTGATCTTACCTCAAGCCAGCATGGTGCTCAGTGGAAGAGAGAGTCAGGCAGCATGGAAACTTTTAACTGGACTGTCCAGAAGACAGTTCACTAGTGGTTAGTGCTGCAGCTGTAAAATAGCAGTTGTAGGCTCTGTTGTGCAGTGGGCTCAGGCTCTCAAGAACAGATCCTTTGAAATAAAAGAGAAAATGAAAATCAGCATTTCTGCAAAGTAGCTCAGGATTCTGAAAGAAGCCACCACTTCAATGAAAGTAGCCTCATCCTCATTTCACAGAGAGGCAGAAGTTGTGGGAGCTGTCTGTCACTGGTGTAATGAGAGAGAAGGCAGAGAGCCTCATCACTCTATACAGATGGGAAGCTAAATTTGCAAGATAGCACATTGGTGTTATTTTAGTGTCTGAAGAGACAGGTTCTTAGCAAAATTTGTGGAAGTTTAGCAGGATTTATTCTAATAAGGAAAGACTAAGAATTACTACCTCTAGGGAACATCTAAATTGCTTGTGACCTGAGTTTTCACTGAACACCCAGCCACTAAAGGGTTTCTGAAAATACAGCCATTATCACATTGCTTTTTTATTCTGTGTTTCTTTGTGGGTCCCTCACCATTACACTGATTGTTTCCTGTTTCATGGTATTTGGCAATTCAATTAGTATTATTGAAGCAGAGTGATTTTGAATTAAGGAACTTTGAATATTTTCAAAGTCTTCTTCAGAGCATAGCTTGCTCTGAAGTAACAGCTAAGAGAAGTACTGTGGTTGGTTGTTCAGGTCCAGGTTGTCTTTAGGAGGCTGTGCTTGATGTATGGAGGCTCTGCTTGAGTTCAGGTGATGGTCAGGCTGGTCATTTTTGTTTCACTGTATATTTTAAGAATATCAGGTGTATGGAGACATTTTGCTGTGTTTTGCTGGTTTATTTTCCTTTCCCTTCTAGTAGCATTTGGTAAATAGTGTGTGAATTTGTTTTCTCGAGAAAGTGAAGGTCTAGGAAAAAAAAGATGTAATTTTTACACCAGAATTTAACTTTCGAACAAGCTGGCAAGAAATAATCAAGGAATTTTTGTAGTTATGTGTCAATCTCAAAGTTAGAAATTAATTCTATTTATTATTTTTCATTTTTGAAAATGCTAACACAAAGGAGGTTTTGGGGAGACTAGAGGATGAAGAGCACTTTATGAAAATATAACAGCATAGTCCCAAGCAGCTTCTCTGTTCCTGAACTGGACTCTTGTCTGAAAGAGCCTGGAGATAGGAACAATCTGAAAGTATAGTTAACCCCTCAGTGCAGCTGTAGAGTAGACACTCAAGTTGATTTTATCTTATTTGGCTTGGTTTGATTTCCAAAGGTTAACAGCAACTGTTGAGTTGTTGTGTGAATGACACCTGTGTTCTTTAGGCTTTTCTCCTTCATTTGCTGCCAGCTTCTTGAGAGTTTGTGATGTTTATATTTTAAAAGCTTCAGAAGGCAGACCACCTCTGGGGTTCTGTTTTGCTATGACAAAAACATAATGTACTAATAAACTATATAATTACAAACAAATATGCGTCATGATTAAAACTGGGCAAGACTGATGCCTGGGTCCAAATTTGACAGGACCTTCATCTTTCCACAGTCAGACTGATTAACAGTAATGCAGTTTTATTGTGCTGATGTTTATGTTACTAGTGTCCACATAATTTTTCCACTGTGTCTGCTGAGAGAAGAAAAAAACCATTAGAATTAGAGGAGGTAAAAATTAATAATATGCATTTCAAGTTTGATAGTGAAGACCACAATTCGTGCAAAATCTTGGGTCTCTACCAGGTCTGGTTGAAAACATGAGTCCAAAGCTAATTTATTTGTATTTTCATTTCTCTGGAGAATACTTGATGCAGAAAGTGAGTGTCAAAATCTGAAACTAGGATGAAACTTCTTGAGCTAGTTGGTATAGACTTGATTTTATTTCCCATAATTCTCAGTTCTGTAGCTGTGCTTAGTTGCAGGGTGATGAACAGTTGTCTGTTTATTTTGGACATTCACCTGCCCCTGTATCTGTATGAATGCCAAGTCCAGAAAGTATGCAACTCTCTGAAATAAAGTGTGTTATCATCTGTAAGGGCTTAAATCTACATCCTGAACTGCAAAGAGAGTAGAAGAATATGGAGATTAATAAAATGGTTTGGATCTAATCCATGTAGAAGGCAGGCTGCTATTATTCTTCATTTTCTAGAAATCCTTCTTTAGGCTGAGGTGGAGAGCAGTGTCCTAATGCCATCAAAATATGATGAATGTGTAAGCAGTGTGGTCCAGTGTGGAGCAATGAATGGAACCTGCTTTTAACTAGTGACACGAACGAGCACTTCTGTACTTACTCTTCTCACCATCTAGCATCCTCCAGATTTTTTTCATTTTACAGAAAATCTACAAGTAGACTGTGTATTTCTGAAGTTTTTTATGTCCAATATTATTGTATGGACCTTCGAAACAAGGTTGTGTTGTTATATGTGAGACCTGAAATTAGAGTTAGCATTGGAGGTGCTAAAAGTCTTGACTGGCTGTTGTCTACCCACTGCTTGAACATTATTCCTGAAATGCAGTCTCTTTAGATTCCTTTAGCAGATATGCAGATGTACAAGCTTCTAAATTGTCCTGGTCCAGGAAAAAAAAGGTGAGTAAACACAGCAGGCATATAAATAAGACACACACAATCACTTCATATTTTTTGCCAGAACTAAACAAACAAAAAAAAGTGTGGAATTTGGAGACTCTTTTATCAAAGAGAATCTCTCAACTCTCTTGGAGCATAAAGGGTGGGGATGGGGTGTAATATGTACTGTTACCAGTGTGCATGGCCTGTGTCAGACTTCCAGCCATTTGTTACAGTGGGGTGGAATTCCCAGCTGCCCAGCCTTGTCCAGGCTTCCTCAGCTTCTGCCAGGTTCCCTGCAGCCTTGGAAAGCAGTAGATTGTTGAACACCAGTGTATTTATTTTTATGTTGTTACCACATTCCCAAGAGGAACCTTGACTATGATTTCAGCTGGTCTCACCACACTGTCCAAATCCTTCATCAGGAGCAGCTGGGAGAAGGAATCACTCAGGTTTCTTTCTACACAGCACATGGCTGGTACGCCTCCTGCCTCTCACTAATCCTGTTAATTCCAGTCTTCATTTGCCACCCTCCTGGTTCTCTGTGTTGTTGCTGTGACTGACTGCACAAGTGGTCTTCACTTTAAAAGATGACCTTCAAATGGGCACCTCGAGTAACCTCTACCTCAGACTACTTTGACTACTCAGGCACAAGGTATCTTATGACACAGAAGAGCAACTTTTGATGTCACCTCATTACTTATCCTAGTCCAGGAATGAGTCATGATGAGCTCTTCCACATAAATCCTTTCAGAACCACCTGTCTGGCTGAGAAGCTCTGGGTGGATCATTGAAGAGGGAGCTCCTGTGTGATATCCAGCACTTTGCATCAAACTTTTCTGGTGCAGCCTCTTGCCCTGCATGTAGCCTTTGTGAACAACAGTTCTGTCAGTATCTCTCTGTAATGCTGTCTCCATGCAGAGAAAGGATCATTGAGAACCAGAGTTATTAGTCCATTTTATCATACTTTGGAAAGCAGTGGAGCTTGAGTTGAATCCTACTATTGTGCCTCCCTTTTTTGGAGGGCAAAGAATCAGTTACAATGGAGGATATTTAGTTGCACATTTGTTCTTATAGTTATCTTCCTAAAGCCATTGGGATTTTTTAATGCATCACAAAAACATCCTGAATAATTTCTCTCTTACCCCTCCTGACTTCCACAGTTTTATAGAGAGGGCACACAAGAAGAGGGTAAAAATAATTTCACTCCCTGCTTTAGTTAATGAATCAGTCCCAGGTCAGATAATGACACACAAGCCTGTAGTACCAGATGGGCCAGAAGGGAAAGGAGAAGGGTAAAGAGGCTTTCTTTTTACCCCATTTCTTAGTACTCTCTGGAGGGGCAGGGAACCATTGTCTCATGACTAACAATGAGCAAATATTGATGTTTTGAATCAGTACCTTTAAAATAGATACAAGTTATCAACAGGACATGACTATGTTTGAGTTTACCCAGTTCTGAGAAAAGTGTATGTAAGTCTCATTAAGTCTCAGCAGAATGTAAAGTGCTGCCAGAAGCAGCATTCCAGGCCCTTCTCAGATGATGTTAAGGAGATAATATCCAACTCAGCCATCACCCCTCAGATAGAATTGAGGATCAGTGTTCACTTCTAATGATCAGAAATTACATTTATTCCTTAACTTGGGAGAGCAATCTGCCTCTCACATCTTTACTCAACCTTTTGCCTTTCTTTTATGAAAGGAAGGAGCTTTTTCCTGTTGCTGCTGATCTCATGCCACTGAAAGGACATTCCACGTCTCAGGACTCCTCCTGAGAAAGCAAGAGAAAATGGAAAGAACAGTCTTTAGAATCAGCTTCCCTGTCTAAGAGCTAGAACTCAGCTTGAATTTTAGGAGCCCTTGCTTCTGACAGACTCCAAAGCAGGAGAAGTGATGATTGCAGGCAGTTGGCATTTTTGCCTGACGGGAGGCTGGGCATTGCTTGTTCTCAGTAGAACTGCCTGTGTTTCCTTGCTGTGCTGGAAATGTCATTCAAGATCAGGTGTGCAAAGACTGGGGAGAGGTTATATAATATTTTGGCTGCTTCTGTCTCACATCTGGTCCTTTGGCATTAAGCTACCTAGAGGGGATGACTTTGCCTATCCAAATTGGATTTTGTTTTAATCTGGCATTGTTTTATTGAGGCTAAAAATAGGAGCCAGAATGTGTGTGAATAGGCTGAAATGTGTGTCTGAAGTTATGAAATGACGTGTGGGGAAGAGCCAGAGAAGAGAGAGCCACAGTGAACCAGGGAGTAGAGGGGTGAATAAGAGAAATCAGAAGGAGGGCTGTCAAGTACAGAAGGGCGTTAGCAGTTGGGATGAGTGTGTGGTAAGTGTCTTTAACATGGGGAGCAGGAAGGCTCATGCTGACTTCCACTGATATTTCTCTACTTGTCAGTGAGTCTGCTCACTGCTTTTTTTTATGCAGGAGGACTTCTCTGGAATACAGTTGTATGTACTGTTCATGACATACACATCACACTCCCCACACACACTCAGACATCCACACCTCCCCAGCCCCCAAGAAAATTTTCATGACTTGGACCTGCTGCTCTCCCTTGCCTTCCTGGTCCAGCAAGTCAGGTTAAAATTGTGCCCAAAATATGGGGGAGGGAAGGCTGGCTTTCTGTTGTCAGCTGTCCTGGCTTGCTAGTGTCAGTCACCCACAGATATAAATAAACCCCATTTATTTATTGCCTTTCTTAGTTATACTATATATTATGAAGAGAATGCTGGGCATCATTCTAAGATCAGAAATTTGCTCTGGGATAAAAAAAATCCGAATTTCTAGGATAATCTTAGCTTTTCAGGGGAAAGGAAGTTCCTGTTTTCAACACTAGATTCAGGAGACTTCAATATGCTGCTCAGTTCTCCCACAGACTTTCTGCGGGTAAGATGAAACAGTCCAAACTAGCTGTAAAAAATATTATTAAAAATTATTAAATATATATATATATTCAATATAAATATTATATTAAAATATAATTAAATATTATGGGTTCCTGACCCAGTACTGTCAGTACTGTCATATGGCCTTGTGCTTGTCTCTGCCTTCCTCCTGCAGCTTGGAAGCACAGTGTATTAGGTGCTGATTTGTGAGCAAGGCTATGTACATCTGTGCTGGGAAAGTCTGTAGGGCACTGAATTTTAGTGTGCAGATATCTCTTATTATCTTAAATGACTTCATGCAACTCCTTTGATTTTCTTGTGACTCAGAATCGTATCCATAAAAGGGAGGTAATCCTTTTCTTCCCACTGTGACTGTTCTGAGTTTTTGAGGTGCAGTCACGGATGATATAATAGTGTGTAAACATGTGGACAGACATATGGGCAGATACTTTGACACCTCCTGGCAGGCAGAGAATAAAGGAGGCTCATGCTGTTGTATGTGGTGATTCACTGCAGTGACTCTTTATCACTGGAGAGAATCAATCCTTAATGTTGGCCGCTGTCAGCAATGACCTCTTTTTCCCCCTACTCAACCAGAACCTCCAGCTACTTAACTACAAGGAGGTAGAATGCTCACCAGTAGCTTTGAAATGATAAAACTTCAGAGAATTAATTACATTAATATTTATGAAGTTACTGAATTGGCAACAAGCTGCACTCTTGTTAGGAATTTACATATTTACTTGTAGACATGGGAATGCCCCTCTCTGTGCTGAGTCCTCAAGGTAATCATACAGGAGCTCAAGAAAAGTGATTTTAACTCAGTTTGTGAGAAAAGACAAACTGTACTTTGCATTTCTGTAGGAATAGGACGGCTCAAACATCTTCAAAACAGGAACATGAGTGGAAATTGGCTGCCTTCTCTCATGTGCCTTAGTTTCTTTAATTTTAGCATATTGCCAAGGGATGAGTTTCTGGAGTGGTGTCCTATCTTAATGCACATGGTTGACAGTTTGGTTCCTAATTCAGTTTTCAGACTTTCTGTGCAGTGACATAGCTGGCAATCCACTTTATACACATCTTTCCAGATCTTCTATGCTCTGTGATGTTTGGCTCTACGCTGGACTTTGAAGTAAAGTGTATTTTCTTTAAATATAGCAATATTTTTAATAAACAGCTCTCAACAAATGTCACTCATGTTTAGGAGCAAGCTGATGTGCCAAATACACAGGACAAGCTTTACCTACTAGATTAGCTGTAAAATGCAAGCTGTCCAAAATAAACTTGGTACATTTCTAAGTGTTTTGGATTTTTCTTTTTAAAGGACTGTCTAAGGATGTTTAAGTAAAAGAAGTGAAGATGACATTGACATTTTCCCATAATGTGCCTAAATAGCAAAATGCTGCAGTATGTGGAAGTCAAAACTGTATCTTTATAATAATGGGGGGGGGGGCAAAATACTATATTCCCATTTTGTTTCTTTTTAAAGATCAACTTTTTCACACCCCCTGGCTCTCCTGCACCAAGGTCCTCAGCATGTGTTGAAGTGGGGAAATAGACTCCCATGCAAGCAAATGAGTAAAAGACCCAAAGAAAGAGATAAAGCACACTGGTATGGGAGAAGGATTTAGAGTAGGGTGCATGTGAAGGGATGAGTCACATGAGTGAGAAGCAAGAGTGAAGAAGCTGTTCTGGTGCTTGAAAGGAATACCAAGAGTACTTTTTCACTCAATAGCTTGCTAAGTTAGGTTTTGTTATACTGGTCTGTGATCTCATCTGTTGTGGCAGAGAGATGGTGTGATAGACACCCAGGTTTCTGGTGATGGCTGAGATTTGCAGAGCAGTGCAGCAGATTTTCCCACTAAACAGTCCTCCATGATTACTGGAAATCTTTGAGTAAAAAAGCTTTGGTTTTCTCCCCAGCTTCTGCTCGCAGAGAAGGATTAACACAGAGCACCAGGTGAGGAATCCCCAGAGTTGCTTCAAGTATGGGACAAAGGAAGAAGCAGCAGCAGTGACTTCACACCATCATGTTCCCATATCAGCCAAGAAAGAGAGAAGAGGAGGCCTTGGTGAGAGAGCAACCCACTGAAAAGAGTGTCTAAACATGTGTGAAAGCAGACTGTGGTGATACAGCTGCAAGCTGAGGTGAATGAATGCTTCTGAGAGCTTCTGCTGCTGAGTCTTTGCCCCTTCCTACAATTTCTTCCTGATCACTAACTGTGAGATCTTTCTGTAAGACAAGAGATCTTCCCTGCAGCTGTTCTTACTAAAGTCCAGGTTTGAACATAATGTCTCACTTGCTCAGCCATTTAAATCTGTTCTAGTCTGGTAATAGCCAAGATTCCATGCTTCCATCACATGGCCACCATCAGCAGAGAAAAATATTGGAACATGCAACTGGAGATGTCTGTTGGTTGCCATCTTGAATTCTGGCACAAAGCCATAGAAATTAACAGTTTAAATAAAGTAATTTCATTTGTTTGTTTTCGTTATAATTTCAGTTATTAATTCACATGCCCAAAATATTTGCTGTAGTTATACTGGACAGGATTTTAGATCTGTCTTTGTTTCACGGTGGGATACTTGTATTCTGTGTGGCTTATTTTGTGTTTTGATTTCTGTTTGTTTCAACTTTGTAAACTTTTTTATTTGGCTGATGTTTTCAGACCCAGGCTTGAACCCTAAGGCCCAGGTGGCTCTTATCAGTTGCAATAGTGTCTTGGTGAAACACTCCAGTTAAAATTTGCCTAGTGTCATGAAAATTAGTTTGCTTGTGTTAGAAAACAATGTCAGCAGCTGGAAATTGTATTGGAGAGAAGATCTGTCCATCCTTAAAATTAACAGGAAGCAGCTTCAGCTCTTGCTCTTTGTTGGTGCCAAGTTAAGGGAAAACTCAGTATTTTGCAACTTCTGCCTTGTCAAACAGCAAGGGGTGTGACTGATAGTTCTCAAAGGTAAAAAATCTTCTACTGCTTGTATCAGAGTCTTCAGAGATTGGATTCAACATCCTGCTTGATCTCTTTTCTTACTCCACTTTACCCTGTCTTTTCTAGTTTTTATAGTCAGTGTTAAGAGACCATTCAGATGTGTTGACAGGTAGATAGTGATCAACCCAAAGGACTGGCAGAAGAAACTGTATCAGAAGGGGAAGGCGTTTTCTCTTGAAATTATTATGTTCTTGTTCACTCTTGGATTCCACATATTTTCTGTCACTCAAGACCAGATAAATTGTGAGACGGTTAATAATTATGTTCATACCTTACTAGTTTCACCATCACTCGCTTCAGGCATGAATTCATAGGAGAGAACACGCATTGTTCTATTTCTGGTGGTCTCACACGTGGCACTCTGAGTACTTCACTTGTCTGAAGTGCAGCTCTGATACAGCTGTTCCCTTCATTAGCTTGTCTTCCATTTCCATTTGACAGTCACAATCACATTCACTTTCTTCACATTTTTGGTGGCTCATGATTAGTGAAACTTCAGTTGCAGAAGTTGTTACTTTAGACCTGTGCACATCCTCAGCAGCTGTGGGCTTCAAGACCTTAGGTCTGTCTCCTCACAGCCTACTCTGCTCTGTGTGGTATTGGCTGTCACCTCCAACTTGGTCAGAGGGGCTGCTTCCATGCAAGATTTAGCTTCAGTAAATAATAATTCCATTCCTTTCTTCCTCCCAGAGGATCTGAGTTGTCCTTATTCCACTGGGTTTTATGTACAGGATTGTGTAGCTATAGGATATACATCCTTGTGGACCTCTCATCTCTGCTTTTGTGCTCTAGCTTGTTCAGGTTATCACAGCTACTGCTGAAAACTGTAGAGAGGTTTGAAGGATAGAGATTAAGTGTGCTCAGGAAAGGTGATTGTCTTATAGGTATCCTTTTCAAAAGCAACATTCTTACATCTTTGTCAAGAAAATTACCAATTAGTGCTGGCTTGTTATGAACACAGGTGAATTGTTTGGTCAGCTTTGCCAGTCTCACACCCACTCTTTTGGGATAATGATTTGAACTTGGTTATAGACATTTTTCCTGAACTTCTTTGCATTGCATGTTAGATGTGGCCAACCCCCACATCTGTAACTGTGATGACTTAGTAGTGGTATATTAAATATCCTAAGTTTTTTAAATATTCAGGAAAATGCGCAGTGCAGTTTAAGATCCTTATTTTTTTGAAGGGATGAATTTTGTCAGGAGCAGTGAAGACTTGCATCCTTTTGCCTGAGAAAATTTTTCTCCTGCTTCTGACAAACAACAACAAAAAAAAACCCAAAAAAAAAACCAACCCAGGAGTATCATGACTGGTCCTTTACCTGAAGCCAAACACCTAGGCCCTGAATTCCTATTTATTCTTCAGGATGTGCTCAGCCAGAGCATCAAACAACATAGCAGTATTCCTTTGTCTTGAGCATCTGCTGATCCCATCTCTGAACACAAATGCTGATACACTGGGAACATGTGCAGTAGAGAATCAGGAGCAAATTCTGCCATTCCAGCCTCTTATTTTTTCCATCCCCCTGTGTTCTCCAGCCTGGAGTCCACGTGTCTTTGTGCCTGGTGGATACTGTGTACTGAAGGGTAACAGGTATTTTGTCTCTTTGCAGCTGTGCTATCTCCATGTCTGTCCCTTTCCATAAGCCTTTCAGTGCTGCAGTTAAGAGATGTAGAGAGGAAGCATAGAACTGTTTCCCACCCATCTTGGGAGAGAAGGCATTTTACAGGAAGTTTTCTACTACAAGGGAGGGAAGTAGAATGGCAAACCATTTTGGATATATAATAGTTGCACAAGGGGAGTACAGTTATATGTGTTCCTCAGGTGTGGTTTATTTTTTCTCTATATTCATCAGTGGTTCCATCAGAAGTGTCCTTCTTCACTGCAAGAAAATGAGTAATAGAAAGCCCCAACAGTCATTCAGCATCTATCTCAGTGGTGACAGTGAATAATGTAATCAAAGGATCCTCCTCTTCTGTGATGTTTGTATCACTTCTAAATTACAGAGCCTGTTCTAGTGACCGAGAATCAGGGTTGTTAGTCTTGAAAGCAGAATGTGCACGTCAGAGTCTGGAGGCTGAGCTGATGAAGAGTTCATACAGCATTTTGTGCTGTGTTTTAGGTGATGAGCATACCACGACATAAAAATTAAGGGGAGATATCAGATTCTCTCCTTTCCAGAAGAGCTGACTTGTGCTCAATACATGAAGTATCAAGTTTCTTTTTAACAGGTTTTATCTTAACCTTTAAAACAGCCTCACAAGGCATGTGCATGCCATGAATGGGAGGTCATGTTGTGACCCTAGACAAACCACTTAGTCTTGGCTGCCAAGATGTACTGATATTTCTGTTCTCAAGACTAGGTGTGGTTTTGGACAATCTTGATTTGTTGGAAATGCTCCTCAGTATGATGCCTGCAAGGTCAACAGATATTATCTCTGATACTGGTTCCACATTGTGGAAGGAAGTTTTGGTATCAAGACCTTTGTTTACCAGCAGGAATCTCATAACAGATTCTCTCCATGTGCATGGAGTTGAATGGCTGGCAGTGCTAGACCATTCTTCCTTAACTGAGGAGCTCACTGATGTACAGATGACTTTACAGAACACACTTGCATTCTCAGCATGCATTCTCTAAGGCCTGTACCTTGTACTAATGGAACACTTTCAGTAATTTTGGATTATTTGCTGGAAACAAAAGTAGTCTGGCTCCGGTTTTATTTTTTAAGATTTACTTGATAAAACTGCCAAGGACTTTTTTCCTCAGTCAGTCCTATATTTGCTGATAATCCTGGGCTCACTGTTTGAATCTTAATGGGTTATTTGCTGGTGTATAAATAGCTGGAATTTTTTGGTTGCAGTAAATGGCTGATTGATCCTCTTCAAATTATTTCCTTTCTGAACACATTATTCATATGGTTCTATCATAAGTTTCTTCCAAACGAAGCTTCTGAGCTTTACTTGAACCTGAGGCTGGGCTTTTTTTCCTTCTAGAACCTCATGTTTCTTGAGCTGAGACATCCTTGTTTATACCAAACATCAGGAGAACCTTATTTAGCATTACAGAACTGAGATTGCTTATACCAACAGCTTAACACTCATAGTTTTCTTCATGCAGAAAATGGTTAATTGGAAAAGAGATAAGCCAGGAGGTATGTAAGGGAGAAGTTGAAAAAGGAGTAATTGTTCACAATCATGCCCACTAGAATTAGGAGCATCAAATGGAACTAACAGATACAAGTTTAAAAGAAAATTAAGAAAGTTGGAGGAGATGGCAACTTTTTTCCACAGTATGTACTTGACCTGTGGAATTTCTTGTTACAAGATGTGAATACAAAAAAGAGCATGTGGTTTTGAAAAGACAAGTAGACAAATCCACGAAAAAGTAATCTGTTAGGGCATATTAAATATTAAAACTGAAAACCAGGAAGCTTCTAAGACTTTTCAAATTACTATTCTGAGGAAGTCTCACGATGGGCGGTTCCAGTTTTTAACTTGTGCATCAGGCATGGGCTGTTGACCTCTGTCCAAGAAGAACTAGGCTAGGTGATCTTGTAGTCTGAGGTTGTGTGGGTTCTTTATTTTGACAGTTGCAGTACAGCCTACTAGAACAGCCAAGACAAAGCTACTTTCATGACAATGGCATCTTCCACCAGAATTTATCCTGTGGTGTTGAGTTTTCTTAAGAAGTGTCTATTGCCAAATTGTCACATGCAACTTGTCTATGCTTTCACCTGGGTGGGCACTATATACTGCAGAGGCTTTCAGAATGATGGAACTTTTAAAAGAACATAAGGGACACCGAGATCCACCTCTAGACAAATTGGGATTTTGGAGGAAAGTAGATTGCTATATGGAAGTCATCCATAATATGATCCTTGTTAATCGCATAAATATGGAAAGAAACCTTTCCTCTAACTGAAGCTTTTAAGTTATCTTATTCATACACATTTCACTTCTTGCCATCTTTGTCTTCCAAAGAGCTTGAGTGCAGAGGACCTTCAAGGTGAATATGCACAACCACAGCATGCCTTATTGAACCTAGTAGCTTGTTCCTTCCCACTCCAGAACACTGCTGTCCTTTTCCAAAGAATGAAGTTTCCCTGCTGACTTAGAGATGAGTAGTTAGGAAATGCAGACTGATCTCAAAATTGTTGGATTCTGAATCTTCCTTTGCAGTTGTAATGCAAGAGGACAACTCCACTGAACTGAAGGTGACAAATAACACCAAGTCTGCCTGAGGAGTCTGCTCTATTACCTTACCAAAAAAGGATTTTATTGGCACTCTTTGAAAAGGAGTTTTCACTGCTGTTTTGAATTAAAATGAAAGAATCAGTGATCACTGTGGAGACCCTGGTATGAAGCCTTTGCCAGTGGTATTCAGTGAATCATAGTGGTTCCCAAGGGAAAAGACTATACTTAACAAGGCCTCTTCTCTACAAGTCAACGCCTACAGCACAGACAGTGAGCTTGAGAAATCTTCTCTTCTTTGAAAAGAAGTGGCTTCTTTATCTGACCTATCAGACAAATCAAATTTGTCTTAAAGAGACCAAATTTAATGCAGTTGTTAAGGATTTAAGGGCTGTTAAAAACACGTCTTGTATTAACAAAATTTTTAGCATTTGTTTGGGGCAGGTGAGAGAGGTGCTGTTATCTCTAAAAGCAATTTCAGCACGGTATTTGACATTTTACCTTCTGCTGTTCTGGGATGTGCAACAGAAGACAACCCCAGAACATTAGTTCAATATGGTGTTTCTGCAAGAATATTTTAGAAAATCTTATTTCACTGTGGTTATAGCAGTGGTAAAGTGTAGTCTTCTTCCCCCACACACAGAGGAGACAAGTTGCAATACTCAGTGTAGTTATGTTCCAAAGCCATAAAATCTCCCCCAAAAATATTTTGGGGTTATTGAACTGATCCTTATATTTTGAGTATTATCGTGTCAAAAGTCAGGAGGGAGTCTTTGAAAAGGTTCTGTACTGACAAGTCAAAATGAAAAGTCACTCCCTCATTCTAATATAGAGCTGGTTTTTTTCCTGAGTCAAGGGAAGAAAAATGACCAGGGATTTTTTCCACAGTTTCCAGTAATTATTGTATAGGATTTACCTCATGGTTTTCTTGTGGTTTTGCCTTACTTATATGATCTTCTGAAAAAGTTATGCTGTGTCAGATAGATTTAATGTAATATATTTGATACACCTAGGATGTCTTAATACACCATTCTTCAAGGTGCAGATAGAGAGCTGTGAATCTGCTGGGACATTTTAGGCATCCCATTGGTGCCACTACTTACATTACTGATGCTTCCCTCACTCAATCTGGGGTTGTCTTCCTTCCTGAAAGTGTTTTGTCCACTGTTTCTAAATCCAGAAATTCAATGTGGCATACATTATGTATTTCAATGTGGAATATGATACCAGCCTGGATTTTTTTTTTCCTTATCCACAGACCTACAAAACTCATGTCTCCATATGTGTAGTAAAACTTTTTTTTGAAAATTATCCAGGAATAAAGATTGGTGGCTCCCTCTGCCAAATTGTAGCCCTGATCTTTTGAATGAAGGCAGGTAAAATTGTCAAAAATGAAAACAATTTTAAATGTGTATTCAGCACAATGTAAATGCTGCCAAACTACACTTCCCTGAGATTTTTATTGCAGTCTTTTTTATTTTGTTTCTCTTTGTTTGTTCTGTTTGGGTTTTTTTTTTCCCAGTTCTTCAGATTAGCGTGATAGAGCACTTAGCGTGGTAGTATCTAAATGAGATCTTCAGATCCTGAAGCATACTTAGACATTTTTGTAGCAAGTCTCCTCTGAGGGGGCAGACTTCAAATTGTGTCATGCAAGGCAGCTTGTTGCAAGCTGGATGTCTTTCAGAGACTCTTGCTGTGAGTCAGACTGTCTGCTACTGCTTTCCTCCACAAGTGGAGTTTCCTACAAATCCTTGAAAACAGTGGATTTTTCCCAAGCATCTTGTCAACCTGCAAGAGGATTTCAGCACTTCAAAAGTCCAAAATTTTGTTTCAAGAAAGGGCCAGAACCTGGTTACCATGGCATTCCCCAGTGATTTACACTATGTGCATTGCACAAATCCTGTAAGATTTGCCCCTGGCTGCACAGCAAATCTTTGTTTTGTCTGCTTCCTGAAGAGAATAATAACTTCAGGAGAAAAAAGAAGTCCTTCCTGAAAAATGTCAGGAAGTCTGGTTTGATATGACCCAGCTGGTTTCTTTCATCAAGTGATATATATGCACTGGCCATGATATATTATTATAATGCCTCATTTCTGAATCTGATGAGTGAATATCTAAACAGCTAGGGAGAAATGGCTGAATGTTGGCAGACCAGAAAAAGGAAGTCCACTTTGCTTTCTGCAACACACCTAATGGCTGCATGTGAATTTTTTCCTGCACTGGCCGCATGTGGAGAGCAATGAGGTGTCTTCCTGCTTTCTTCTGTCACACCTGAAGGATGAGTTGCCATCCAGAGGGACCTGGACAAACTGAAGAAGTGGGGCCATGGGAACCTCATGAGGTTTAACAGGGTCAAGTGCAAGGTGCTACACCTGGTATCAACCCAGGCTGGGGAGGAATGGATGGAGAGAAGCCCTGCTGAGAAGGCTTTGGGGGTGCTGGTGGATGAGAGGCTGGGCATGAGCCAGCCATGGGCACTCACAGCCCAGAGAGCCAAAGGTGTCCTGGGCTGCATCCAAAGCAGTGTGGGCAGCAGGGCCAGGGAGGGGATTGCTCTGCTCTGCTCTGCTCTGCTCTGCTCTGCTCTGCTCTGCTCTGCTCTGCTCTGCTGAGACCTCACCTGCAGTGCTGTGTGCAGCTCTGGGGTCCCCAGCACAGGAAGGACATGGACCTGCTGGAGTGAGTGCAGAGGAGGGACACCAAGATGATCAGAGGGATGGAGGAACTCTCCTGTGAAGACAGAGTGAGAGAATTTGGTTTATTCAGCCTGGAAAGAGATGGCTTAGGGGTGATCTAACTGGGGCCTTCCAGTACCTGAAGGGAGCCTGCAAGACAAAAAGAGACTTTTTACAACATCACGTAGTGACAGGACAAGAAGGAATGGATTCAAACTGAAAGAGTAACTTTAGATTAAATATTAGGAAGAAGTTCTTTACTGTGAGGTTTGTGAGGCACTGGAACAGGCTGCCCAGGGAAAATGTGGATGAATCCCTGGAACCCTGGGGATGTTCAAGGCCAGGCTGGATGAAGCTCTGAGCAACTTGGTCTAATGGGAGGAGTCCCTGTCCATGGTAGGGGCTTGGAACTACATCATCTTTAAGGTTCCTTCCAACCCAAACTATTCTATGGTCTTTCCTAGTCAACTAAGTGGAATGAAAGGCAAAGAGTATCACCCTGCACAGAGATCACAACCATCGTGAATGAGGGAGAAATAAGTCTTTTGTCTTCAGAAGGTACCACTTGGTATTGCTTGGTTTAAGTTAACAGTAGCAGCATAAACCAGCATAAGGGGCAGAATTTCTGCCTGGAAGCTGTTCACTAAGTTTGCAGGATGTGGGAAACCAATAAGGGGAGGGGGAGAGGAGGAGTGGAGGAGTGGTTTGCCATAAACCACAGCTGTAAAGAAACCATTATTCATTACTAGATAGAAAGGTCCTTATCCCTAAGTGTATTTTTCATTAAATCACAGGCCAGTAGTGGAAAGGGTCCAGCTGCTTGATTGAATGCCTTCAGACCATCTCTGCATCTTTCTAAGAAACCTAGCCCTATAAGGGTGTTATAAAGCAGCCAAGTAACTGAGATCTTTAATTTTGAAAACTAAAATTAATTTTGGTCTTTCCTGGAAACACACTGTGACATCCAAAGTGCTGTGGCATCTCAGATGCATTACTGTCATTTAGAAAATGGCAGCCATTAATTAACAGTTTTCATTTGCTGTATTTCTTGTTGATACACCAGAATTTGTTTCTAAGACAATCTGTTTCATAATGAGTTAACTGTCTCATCTCTTCTGTGTTGACTTGTTGCATGATAAAGGATCTTGCATTTGTATCTGAAGCCTCTCTTCAAGAGAGGACAAGAGACACTGAGCTTTTTTGTTTCAATCTGTCACTTCTGGAACTACATAAGGAATTAACCAGGATTTAAATAAATTCCCTGTATGCAAAAAGAAATACTGGTAAAGCAGAGATCTGAAAGTCGAGGTGTTCTTTTACTAAACATAGTCATTTTATACAGCTTTTGACCAATATTTTCTACTAATCTTGAATGTAAAAATAATATGTTATTTTTAAAGAATTAGAAGGCATATTTGCATCCTAGCACTGTATCCAAATTGTTGCTGTTATTCTAAACCACAATTAATGTAGATTATAGGCAGCCAATAAGACCACAAAGTAGTATAGTTTTTCAAGTGTGTAGATACCACACTGTTAACTCCATATATTGAAAACTATTTTCATGATTGACTTTATTGTCTTTCAATCACCTGTTCGAGAAGACAAGCCAGTACTACAGAGATGCTCTTTTGTATGCCACTAGAAACACTTGGAGTGGGCAAAAAACCTTTCCTGCTCAGTGGAGCTGGCTCTAGAGCTGCATTCTGGTCACTGTGATACTCAACCTGCCCTGCATTGGACTTGAGATCATATTGAAGACATCAGCCTCCCAAGATATTGCAAGGGATCCTCTTCATGGGGTGGCTGTAGTGATTGCATTTACAAAGAAACCAGAGCCAGACCTCCTGTATATTTACCCTGGTGAGGACATTCTAGTCACAGATAAGGAAAGCTTCAGAGCAGCACAGAAAGATAAGAAAAGGATCTGTGAACTGAGAAAATGAAAATTTGATAGCTACAAGAGAGAGATTTAAGACATCCCAGGACCCAGCAGAACGGAGCTATGATGTTGGCAGAGGAGTGGACAGGATGTTTGTCTTTTATTACTGTTGGGCATGGTCCATCTTTCTGGTTATATGGAAAGGTGAAACACCAAGCAGAATATCCCAGTTCACACAGCAGTAACAGGGATGGGCTTTATGTAGGTGCAGTGGGATTGCTAGAGACCATCCAATTCAAAGCCCAGGGAACAAATACTCATTTAGTCTGCAAAAACCATCCTTTGCTGAGGTATAAGTGTATGTTCTGTACTCACTGAAGCAGTGTTCTTCTCAGAGCTCTACAGCCTGAAAAACAAGGTGTTCAAGTTCAGGTCTAGGCCTTTTGCATACTGTAATAGTTTGCCACAGAGAAACAGGGACTGCACAGATGGTTGTTTGATCATCTGCTGTAGGATCTGCCTTATGGCACTGCAGAATAGGTTTTTTTCACTCTTTCTAACCATTGATCTTTGTTAGAGACAAACTGTGCTGGGATTGTTTTCATCAGCTTTTGTTTGTTTCTGAAAACAACAAAAGGGAACTATTGAGAGCTGTATTCAGTGTTGGCAATGAAGATCCCACTTTTTCTTTCCCATTGTCTTCTTCAATTTGCTAGCTAGTAACAGCACAGTAACTGCCCTCTGCCTTCTCACATATCCTGAAACATTTTGGTACACTTGCTCCCTGGAGTGTATTCAGTCTGTTGCTAAGCCCCATGTAGCTAGCATAGTTTAATGCTGAATTTTTGTATTTATTATAGCTAAAACACCCCTAGAAAAGTTACTTTAGTTTTAAGAAAATTAATTCAGACCCTCTCTCACAAATCTAATTCTCCAGTGTTGCTATGGAAATGGAAGGCTGAACAGAAAAGCAGTAACTGTGTTTGATTTCAAAAATTACTGTTCCCATGAGTCTACCTGTGTCTGTACTGGCTGGACACCCCAGGACTCTTCACTCCTGATTTTCCATTGCCATTTTGCCTCCTTTGCCAAGAGGCAAAAGGCTTGGTCTTTGTGCTGCCCCTTTCTGTCACTGAGGAGCAGCAGTGAACAAGGGTTAGTGAGACAATCCCATCGCAAGGGGCTGCCAGGGTTAATCCATGGGTGGTTCCACTGTGCTCCAAGTGCCATGCAGAACTTTGAGTGTGCAAGTGTTCCAGCTCAACCCTTTGCAGCTCCCTCTCCTTGCTTCCCTGTCTGTTAGCAAGGAAGCCTTCAGTTGCATGGGGAGCAAAGCCAGCCCAGGGCTCAGGAGGAACAATGACCCAAGAACAGATTGCAGCTTGTAAACCAAAACCTCCCTTGAGGCTGCTACTAAAAGGAGATCTGAGAGAATTCCTATGCCAATAGGCATCTGGATTTCTCACACACACACACACTCTCTTGTAGCTAGTAAATTTCTGGCCTGTCTGTCAGCACGGTGGTGTAGTCATAATGCATTTACTTGCTCCCTCCCTGGGCAGGTGGCAGGGAAGCATGGGCATGGAGTGGTGCACAGGGCACAGCAATGCTGTCGTGCTGCAGCACTGATCAGAGCTTTCATCATCACGCCAATCACACAGGTCAGGGAGCCCCAGAGAGATGAGCAGGATAAAGCACTGGGGAGTGCCTCTATCAGGGCATGTGTGCCCTGGCCGGAGTGGCACAGGGTTGGCAGGCTGCCTCCACTGACACACCCTTGCTAACTAACCTCTGTCCAGTTGGTGACGGTTCAGGAAGGGCTGTTCATGGTTTATTGAGACATGTGAGTTTACAAGGTTTGCAGCCTCACATGAGCTATATGGAGGCAGCCACTGTTGTGAAGGGCTTGATGTAAGAGCTGGATTCTGAGCTGACCGTGCAGAGCCCTGGCTGCAAGTGATTAACCAGCTAGGTGTCATTTTACACTCAGCTGCTGGGGAATTGGGAGGAGACAGGGAGGAACCTCTGTGGTCTCTAGAACATGACTTTTAAGTAGCTGTGTTTTGGCAAGTCAGAGACAGCCTCTGAGTCTCATGTGGCATTCAGCACCAGAGATTTTTATCTCTGGGAGTATCTATGGCTGCAGAAGCCCATTTAAAGGACTGCATTGATTACTTGCCCGGGCAGCAGCTGTAATCCTTTTTATGAGCATCAAATCAGCACATGAGAGGAAGGGTGTGTTATTTACCTGGATGTACAGGTCTGTACTGGCAGACCATATATATCTTCAAATGGACATAAGACATTTGTCAGCTGTGGCAACTGCATTGCCTTGGATATTTAAACAGTATTGTTGAAAGTGTTTTATGGTTGAGGGGAGCTTTATATGAATCTATGAAAAGCAGATGCCAGCAGTGATGTACATGTCTAAAGGACTAGGTTGGAACAGGGCACATTTACACCAGGTACAGTTTGAGGGTAATAAGAAATTTTCATTTTGGGATTTTCTTGCTGACCTAAATTCTCTCTGTTCTTTTGAAGAAACAATTTGGAAAGGGTGAAAGTCTTAGACTGAGTATGCCACAGCAGTAGCAGTTAATAATCTAACCCTCCAACAAAAAACTTGCTTGTGAAAAAATTAGCATCTCCCCCCACCCCCCAAAATATTTATTTTTTTTTTACAAAGTTTTTGATATTATTGTTTTTTAAGTCTTGGCAGGTGAGACCAAATTCAGGTCATCATGCAGAAGAGGTGCAGAACACCCCAAAGCACCTCACAAACCACAACAGACAAGAGGTCCTCAGGGTGTATCAGATCACAAAAGAACAGGCCCAGTATTCAGGTACCCACAGATGCTTCTGCCCTGACCCTGAAACCATCTCTTAGAAACTCCAGGAAGGTAAAAGAGCTGAATGGAGATATCAGTCCCTCTGAAAATGGACTCAGCACCCTCTTTCCTTTTTTTGGGTGAGTATTTGCCCACCCTTGGTAGGCTGACTGGAGCTTTGCAGTTTGCATTTGGAACCCAATAGCCAGGATCTGTCAACTGAACTTAGAGGTTTTGGCAGACACAGTTGCAGTTGCAGGACTCCTGGAGCACAGCTCTGAGGAACAAAAGTCTTAAGTGTATCTCTGAGCACTTCTTCTCTTAGCAGCTTCCCTGTTTGGTGCATTTTTCCTTCTCTAAGGAAACCTTCAAAAATTCCTCCTACAGGGAAAACCTTTAATACTTCAGGCTAATGGGGAGGGCTGAGGTCTTAAGATAGCTAAAGCAAGAACAGAAAACATCTCCCCTTTTCCATTCTCCCTTTCACCTGCTTTCTCATTCTCTTGCTTTCTCATCTCAACCACCCAGCATTCAAATACACAGCAGTTCTTCCACATTATCCTTTTCTTCCACACCAACTGTCCAGCCATTTTGGAGAGTGTGGCCTTTGTGTCACCAAAATACTTCCTAGAAGGAACGTTACACTGCCAAGACGACCAAGGAGTGTTCCAGAAGAAATCCCCAAGGGCTGCCAGACTCTCAAGGTTTGGCACTTGGCCCTCAGCATGCGTAGTCTCTGACCCCCAGTTCTCTTTGTGTTAGCCTGGGAGCAGGAGAGCGGGTGCTGACAGTTTTTTCCTTGGCTTTGGGTGGGCCAGGGGGCCTTTCAGCTGCACTTGCAGGATTTCACCACCATGTTGGAGAGCTGCTCCACTTTGGGGGTCCTCCCAACGTAGTACAAGATGGTGAGTGGCTCCAGGTCCTGGGGAACGCAGCAGGGCGAAGCAGAGGCCTCAGGGTTCAGCGTGTTATACAAACCCAGCACCTGCAGGAACAAAGCAAATGTTGTGACAACGTCAGGAATACATTTCAGTTGGTTGAGGATGGGAAGGCACTGCCAAGTCAGCAAGTCTCTAGGTGTTTGCAGTATGCTCATCAGAGGGTATTTCCCTGAGATGAGTAATACTCCCCTGTCACTTCCTGATCATGGCCTGCTTTCTAAAGGGTCTCACCTGCCCTGGCCTGACTCTTAAGAGTTTTTTGTTTTGTTTTGTTTTCCGAACTGTAATACCCTGGCTCTCTGTGACTGATGCCTAAGGGTTGAAGGAGTGTAAGTAGTTGTCTCCTTTCATCTCTAATTTGGTACAGCAGTGTGTCACAATTTTTGCTTTTAACGAGGTTGGGTGTAACCAGCCTGGGGCCATGCTGTCTTGGATTCTATTAAAGAAACCAGAAGAAAGAATATCAGTGCTGCTTATTTCAACCAACATCTCCAGATAGCACTGGATGGATGCCAGTCCTCTCAAGTATCCACAATTCCCTCCCAGCTTTGAACTGTCTGATGCCTTCTCCTTCCACTCCATCCTCCAAGTCATTACACTATAATACTGGAGCCAGGACATTGTCCTGTGGGACCCCACTGGATTCTTCCTCCCAGCTGGCCCCAGCCCAGATGACTGTACTCAGCAGCCATGTAACCACTACAGAACAGTTGCCACATTTCTTGCCAGAGGTGACCACTTCTCAGCAGTGAGCATGATCTCACCTGCACTAGTGTGGTCTCTTCAGTGCTTATCTGGTACAAATGACAGGGTCTGGCACATTGTAAAGTAGTTAAAATACAATCTTTGGAGATGAGAAGTGCTAAGGATACATCCTGTTCTATCATCCATATCCATGTAATCATGCTGTAGTGGTAGAAACTCTCTGAGATCCTAAGCAAAGTACCCCTGGCTGTACCACAGGGTATCTCGTGCTCTGGGGCCACTACTCAACAGCAAATTTAACAGACTGGTGAGAAGTTTTCTTTTCATGGTGTCTTTCCTAAGTGGTGCTGGCAAGCTGTCAGCAGCTATATTGTTCTAAAGTTTTCTTTGATCACTTCACTGACCTTAACGCTTGCTCATTTCCTTTCTTGCTTAAGATCATTAGGAGTCATTCTGAAGTCTCCTTTCTCTCACTGATTCAGTCCAGTTACCTTCTAGAGAGCTTCTCAGGACAACCAGATGGTCAAGCTACATGCCCATTACCCTTTCAAAGCTGTTCATTCCCTTGCTTTGTCTTGTGCTTACTGCCCAGCATCTGTTCACTTCTTCATTCCCACAGGTCAGCTGTTCCCACTGATATTAGTCCTTGAGCTTCAGAGAACCTTACTGCTATGCAGACTAAGCTGTCAAGAAAATGTTAGCATCTTTTCTGAAATGTCATCTTTACCTAGTTATTTGTTCTTCAGCTGAATCTGCTTTTTCCAGGAGCTTTTTTAGTGAAATCTGAAGTTAATTTGCTAGTGAGCTGTTGTATTATCTGGATTGCTGCCTTTTGTCTTTTGTGGGCAGAAGCTCGGGATTTTCCTCTGTCTTTTCCTTCTTCAGCAGTCTGATCCTTAATCTGTCTTTTCCTCTTGATACTTTTCCCATGCCTGTGCTATTCTGTTACTTTTATTTTCTTCTGCTGTAGCCAGGCTCAGACTGTATTCTTCCCAAAGACTGACCAGAGGTTATGCCTAAAGACATTTGCTTTCTGCCAAGTTTTCACTCAAAAATCTCACTGCCTAGTAGCTTCTTCCCTGCTGTAGGTCACGTAGGATTTATGCAGCTGGACAGGATACCTGTGAGAAAGGAGATCCTACTGACTGGGTATATTCACTTCTGGAAATGGACATGGATTTCCCTGCACTTTTGAGCTATAGCTGCCCCTTTAGGAGCAGATGACAGGCACGTGCCATGCACAACAGTTTTTCTTGACAACCTGGCACAGAGTTTAAAAAAAATCCTCTGTCCACTGCAAACTGCAGGAGAAATTTAGGAAGAAGGTAATTACCAGAACTGATGTTTGATGTGAACAATTCAGTTAATACTACAGCCACTGCCAAGTAAGTACCCTAAAACCATCAGTCCTGCTGTTTCACATTTTACCCAAGAGACAACAGCATCTTTCTCCTCAAGATTTGCAGAAAATCTTGAAAGCAGAAAAGTACTGACTCAGTACTGAAAGCAGACTCAGTACTGCCTCCAAAGCAAGCACATTTTCCCTGCTGAACCCCCTAGGCTGTTTTTGCAGTTTCCTTGGAACATTTTTCACAAATACTGATCTGAACTGTTTATGCTGCTTTGAAGAGACTGGATATTGATCAGACTTGGGGAGGAAGGGGCAATCACAGGCACAAGCCCTGGCAGGGTAATATACTGGATGTACCGTGCTGTGAGTGGTGTCTGCGCTGCGCAGGTACGGACAAGGGCCTGAACAAAAGTTAGCAAAGTAGCCCTTGGGCTCGTGGACCCATTTCCAGCCAAGGTCCTGTCGGAAGTCAATGTACAGAGGACGCACGCAGCAGTTCTCCTCCAGGTTCCTGAAACACAGCAGTGAAAACAGTGAATCAAGGTGGGGGGGCCTTAAGTGCCGCCGTGAGGTGCAGCTTCCTGAGCAGAAGGACTCATAGCAGCAGTGGCAGCTCAGCAGCCAGGCGCTGCTCGTGCTGCTGGCAGGCGGCTTTCCCACGGCCCCGCGCGGCCCACGCTCCTGGAAGGTGCCTGCGGGTCTCTTCGAGCCAGCGCCTCTGCCAGAAGCACACAGCAGCTCTGCTGAACTGGCCAGTGGCCCTCCTGGCCCCACGGTGACCCACAGGCCCCTTGGAGAGCTCTGCCTTTTCCTTTTGCCAGGCCTGCCCACCTCAGGCACGGGATCCGAGCAGGTTTCTCACCTACCGGAAACAGTAGTTGGTGTCCAGGGCCCGTTTCTTTCTCTGGCTTCCCAGCACAGGGCTCTCCAGTCGATGTGGGGGTAACATCATCAGGATCAGGTGGGGATTATGCAAGTCCTTCTGCTTCTTGAGGCGTCCCAAGTCCCCACGGCCGTAGTCATCCTCACTGTCAATGCCTTCAGAAAAAGAGGATCCACAAAGAAGAAATCAGCGTGGAGGATGCAGCAAGACCTTTGAATACATTTAGTGCTCTCATGCTTGCTCTTGAGCCAGGTTCAGGCACCATGTCTACTTACTTCTTCCCTCACAGAGACCCCTTTATTTCTGGTGAATTTGAGTGTTGCAGGCTTGAAATAGAGGCTTATGGGCCACCTGTTTTACCATTTGCAAACTGCTGGTGGGGCCATTAATCCATCCCACTCACTCCTGGCTGGAGTCCCAGGATAGGCAGGAAGATGAATGGTTTAAAGAAGATGTCAGATAATTGGCACTCTGCAGAACAGCCTCAGAAATGGAGCCTGTGGGGGCCAGTGGCTGCTGCCCAGGGCTGCAAGCCAGGAGGTTCCTAGTTTTTAGGCCAGCCAAGCCACTGACTCTCTGAGCCACCTCACACAGGATGCCTAACTTCCTTGTGTTTCAGTCACCCTAACTGGAAAGTAGAGCCTCTGTGGGAATCTGAGAAGGCATCAAGTTGAACTTCCCAGAGAGACACTGAAATATAAAATTACTCCTTTCTGCAGACACTCATGCAAACCCACCCAGCCTGCCCTTACTTCTTTTTGTAACCTATGTATATAGTGGATATACCCATATAATGAACACACAAACCCAGATGTGTATGTTTTAAGACAAGTGTTACACAATGTAAAGTGCTAGAATACACAAAGCAAGACCTCATTCTTTTCTTTATATGCTTGAGGCTTTCCCTTCCCCAGCAGCCTCCCCTAGCCCAGCTCTTCATCACCTTTGAACTTGATCTCCAGGACTTCATGCAAATTCTCCAAGATGTCCCCGTTGGGCTGAAAAGTATGGCAAGGACAGTGTATGCTAATTTCCAGGCCAAGGTTGGACTCTGCAAAGAAGATGACTCTGTGAGAAACAGTCTTTCTCAGCTGGGACAGCTCCTAGCATAAGGAAGTTTTAAGGAAGTTTTACACATGCTGTGCTAACATCTAGACAATGGGTTGGTCTCAAAGTCAGGGATGTTATCAGAGCTGAGGAACAGATGCTTCCTTGGGAAGAATAGGAAGAAAAATCCACTAGCTTCACCTTTGCCAAATGCCTTGCTCTTGTGCTAAAGGGAACTTTCTGGAGAGCTAAGAAAGGTGCTTCTTGGTAGTTTTTTTTTTTGGGGTATTCAGCATTCAGAAACATTTGTGAGCTTCAAAGAGCTTCCCTGGGAAAACAAGTATTTTGAAGAGGTGGCTTTTGGTCTCTTAAATCAGTTTTGCCATCCTCAGTACCTAATATCTGGCTTCTGCTTAGTCTGAAGGAGAAATCTGAAAATAAGCAAGTTGGATATGGACAAGTAATTTTACTGGAAGCATTTTTTCTCAGCAGCTGCAACCTCCTGTTTTGTTGAACTGCTAGCAGTCTAAGTCACACAGACTTTCCAGAGGCAAATCTACTTTCATAATAACTTCCTGGACCATTCATGCTGTGTGGGCCCGACTACAGGAACATAAGACTCTTATGAAAGCTCCTTTTTTATGTAGTGCCATGATTTAATACATCTGGCTTCCTGGGGCATTGACAAGGTGCCTAGCACCTTTTTTCCTCAGCACTATATATACTCTGTGATGTCTTGTCAGCTAGTGTGCCTGCCCAGAGCTTGCTGCAGTTCCAGCTCTGAACTTCAGCCATCAGGACACAACTTAAAGATTGCTTGAAATAGGAGGAGCCTGCACGCTCACAGCTTACCCTTCCAGGGAGCAGCTGCTTGCCAGTACCTGCATTCCAGTCTTCAGTGGCACCCAGCTTCTATCTGTGAGGCCAGTCCAGCTGTGAGTCACGATGCCTTATGCTCCAGCTGTGAATGGGGTCAGTGTTCTTGCTGGGAACTGCCCTCTAACTATCTGTTGGGCTGTCCAGTGGTAGCAGAGGTATGTTCTCTGCAGTGTTAAAGCCTCCATCCCTCTAGGTGTGTCAGCCTGTGGTATTTCCTCACCTTTATACCTGACAGGCTGTACACAGCTAAATAAACCAGGATCCTTGCTGCTTTTTCCCACACTATGTTTGCTGTAATTCACATGAAAATATAAACAAAGCATTTGTCATTTTCTATGATCATTTAGACAAGCAGAGGAGTCCCCTCTGGGCTTAGCTGTAAAGAATTTCCTCCAGGGAATGAATCCTTGTTCTGACTCAGCCCACAGAGCTACACTGTGGGGCCTCCAGGAAAGCTGGGAATCTACAAATGTCACGCAGTGAGGAAGCTCCCTGGAGGAAGGCTCGTTCTCAGACTGAAAGAACCTGTCCTCTCTGTAAACCGGGCTCCTACAACAAGGGGAGCAGCAAGACACTTCTGTGAACATTGATCCCCATTTCTGTGGATGCCTTGACACCGGTGCAGCTGAGACCCCTACCTCTGTGCAGAAGCCACTCACGCACGGTCTCGGTGACATCGAAGGACAGCCACTCGGGGGAGCCCCGTGTCTGCACGTTCCTGCCACTGAGGTACCGCTGCTTCGCTATGTGCTCGTCCGGCCGAAGGATCTGCGGCAGAAGGAGTGGTAGAAAAAATCAGCCAGTGCCATGCAGAAGGAAGGGATAGCCTTCAGTCTTTTCCCACAGCATGCTAAAAATGAATTTAGAAGGTTGGTCTTGGCAAGTGAGACACCAGGAATACCCTGGGTCAGGTGAGAAGGACATGCTACACAACCAACCTGAACTCCAGGGATCTGCACAATGCTTATTTCTGTGCCCTAAGCAGCCCGCCTCTCTCAGTTCAGAATTCTTTTGGGGCACACATATAGAAGCAGAAGCACACAGCAATTTACTTAATGGATGGTTTTGGTTTTGTATACACCTGTGGAATATGGATCTGGATTTCAGAGTAGAACCACCAGTGGTAAATACGGCATCTTGCCACAAGTCACCTGGCCAGGAAGCCAATTTCTTAAGTTCTCACTGTGGCATCTTCAGGTGTCCTACACTCTTTGACTTCTGCCAAAACAGGGCTGTTCAGGTTTGGAGGCCTCTGCCTCTGCTCTGACATCTCTTCCCACTTCCAGACAAACAACCATGGCATATTCAAGGTGTTCCTTCCTGCAGACCCCAGGCTGACTCCACAGACCACTATGGAGAAGCTCTGAGATCACCTCCTTGTCAGTTGTGTCATCTGGTGGAGAATTGCTCTGACCTTTGATGCTGGATTCCAGGAAGTCCTCGAGAACTACCACCCAAAGACAATTTTAGCTGCACTCTTATGGAGAAGTGGACAGACATGAGCCTGTGGCAGTGTGCTGCCTGGATGCTAAGCTGTATCATTAAGTGGTCCAGTTCAGCCTATTACGACTTCCAAGCCTGAACCAGACCTTCTGTCAGTCCCTAGGTTCAAAGAAAACTCCAGATAACTATCTGAATTAACAGGTGGCCTGAACTGTGCTTTTGGGGAGCTGTTGCTGAAAGGAACATTGAAAGCAAGCACTGGTTTTTTTTTTTTTTAGTAAATCAGTGACAAGACAGGGAGCTCCATCAATTGGATTAGCACCAACTGTGCTGCAACAGTCAAAGGAATAAAACTGCCAAGGGTCCCACACATGATGTGACAGAAGGGTCAGAGCTGCTCCACTGATGAGGGGCTCCCCTTCCAAGTGGGAAAAGGGCAGCACCACATTGTTAAAGGAAAGCAAGGTGACTGTATCACTGCATGTGCTGGAAGAAGCCTGGGTTACGGCATGTACTTTCTTCTCTCTTCTATGGCTCTGCACATATCAGGAAAGACAACCACTAAGGAGTCAAGCTATTCTGGGCTCAGACACTGGGGAAGGTGATCAGAATACTCACCTGGAAGAGCTCAATGCGCTGCTCACTGCGTTTGGAGCTCGGGTTGGGCACGCGCAGCACCCGAAACTCAGCCCGGAATAGGTTGGTGCTGTTCTTCTCTGCTGACGACACATTAAAGCGGAACACATTGGAGGTGACACCTTTTGGACAAATGCCCAACTCATCTAGGAGAAGGAAATATAGAAACACTGAGAACCACATCTCTGAGGGGCAGGATCTCAAATAAATATTGTTTGAGAAAAAGCTTTCCAGCAGACACTTGTCATTCAAACGTCTTGCCACCTGTGAAGCACGACTATCTAGCTCGAGATAACACAGGATGAATTCACTCAAATTTGGTCTACATTGCAACATTTTGCCAACAGTGCCACTACTGCCATCATTATTTCAATGCTACAGGACGAAGAATCAGTAGAGATCAACCACAGTATGTTTATTACCACGTCTTCTAACTCTGCTCATCAAATGTTGCTAATACTCATGAGCTGGCTGCATCAAAAATGACAACCCCAGCCCAGACAATGGGACAACCTCCCTTGCAGTTAGTGGGGCCTATTCCCAGCAGCTAGGACGGTGTTATTCTGCTCATGATGGTGACATGAAGCCACATACAAAGTGATCCCACTGCTGCTAAATCTTAGTTTTACAAATCTTGACATTGCTTCCTAGAACGGAAGCCACCCAGTGTCAAAACCCACAAAGCATGAGGTGTCAAAGACTCTTCAGGGCAGTGATTATCCAATGTGTGCTGAAAGAACTGGGGTTTAAAACTGATTCTCACTCATGAACTGGAGAAGGAATTCGTGAATAGTACTGGCCCTGTGGAGATCACACACATGGGCAGGAAATAACAGAGTGATTTTCTGCTTCCATGTGTCCCTGCTGAACAGAAAAACCCATTTCACAGACATCTCAAAAGAGAGGAGGTAAAACCTTTAAGGCCCAAAACACAGTCCTCAAGAGCCAGTAACACTCTCTTCAAAGGGACCATTTTGGTCTCATGGAAGTCTTTGTTGTTTCTCTCCTATTGACCTTGTTAGCCTTCAAGGCTCTAGCATCATGAAAGCTCCCTGCAGACAAGACACAGCAGCTCCTGCTCTATGTCCACATGCAGGTTTGTTTGCAGCCCTGCAGAGCCTCTCAGAAGACCTCTGACTGTTGTCCAATGCAGCAGGAGGCTCTTATATATGCTGATATTTAAGTTGCTTCTAAACAAACAAACAAACAAACAGAAAGAAAAACTATTGCCTGTTCCTGGGCATGGTTCCAGCCTGTGACAAATAGGCTAGAAGCCCTAGCTGGATCAACCTTCAAGTCACATTCCTGAAGTCCTACAGGCCCCCCTTTTGATCCCACCATCACTATCTGCCCTGAGAAACAGCTTCTGAAAATGGGATAGTGTGAAACAGCACCTGAGTGCAGAGGTTCACCTCCCATGCCAAATTCTGATTTTAGCAACACTGATGTACACTCAAATCAATGGAGATGAAGGTCTTCCTCTCATGCTACACTCAAATTCAGCAAGCAGGACCCTGCCAGCTCTCAAGGATGTGTTTTTAGGGTGCTGAAATTTTACTCAATAAGCTAATGACCAGATGCTGGCATTGGGCTTTAATTGGAGGAGTTTTTGTCATTAGTACTACTGAACAGAACAGCATTCCCATAGGGAAAGTCTCTAGCTGTTATTGAAGAGGTGGCTGTTCAGGAATCCCAGGAGACCAGACCCCACTGCAGGCACGAGCTGGCCTGCTCAGCCCAAAAACCTTGCAAGAGAAAAGAGTACCCCCAGCCACACACAAAACACCTACTGTGGGAACTCCACTCCTGCAACCAAGGCAAGGTTTGATGCTGCAGAAAAGCCCACTAAAAACCCCAGTTCTCATTAAGTGCCCAAAGACATCTTCCTAGCTGAAGTCTAACGCTGATTACTGTCCTGTAATCAGGACTGCAGGCAGATATTGTGTTTCAATAGCCCCTGAAGCTTCTTTGCAGGCCTAGCCCTATTAATAGTGCTGTTAACAGCCTGCCCTTTCATTTCAGACCTGACTGCCTGGCCTTAAGGGGTGTCCCAATTATCATCAGAAATGCTTTTTTGCATCAGACCACTGGTCAGTCTAGCTCAGCATGTTTCCAACAGCAGTGCTTTATCTGACAATCTATTTAGAGGCTGCAAATATGGTCCTGCAGCAGAGCTGATGAGAGACAGCTAATGTGTTATCATCTCTTTAATGTTTTTGGCTGAATTAGACAGCCATGGTGGTAAAACATTACATCTATTGTATTTCACCTGATAAGAAAGAAAGAAAGAAATCCACATTGCTTTCTACGTACTCCACCACCAGGGTGCTGGTCTTGGGAGACCTTCCCAGTGAAAACAGTAATAGCTCTTTTCCCTTCCCTAGAAGTTTCATGTTCCCTTTGTACCCTGGGAACAAGCCCTCTGTGATGCAGAAATGGAGCTATGTTCTGTGTTTACCTCTAAGCCCTGAGGCTGGAGCCTGTTTCTCATAGCACAGGGTTCAGGATAGAGGTCTCACTCCCAGGAAACTTGACAGCTTTGGGGCAAAGTACTTTTTTGCACGAGATCACAGGCAAAGGGAGCAAGGGGATTTTTCAGGGAATTTGGTCCAGACCCAGCTGAGGTGTGTTAATCACACTGGAATCCAGACCCATTCACCACCAGCACAGAACAAAGCCTGGAGGCAATATTCCTGCAAGCTCTCCCAGTCCACAACTCTCAGTGGCAGTAACCAAGCCTGGAGAGCATAAATCTGTGCCACCCTGTGCACCCATGCCTGGCTATGTCTGGTATGACACATCCTTGCAACTGGACCCTGCTGTTACTGTGGAGTCAACAGCCCAGAGCTGTTCACTGCACCACTGGTGAGACCAGTAGCCTCTTTGTGTGGATAATGGGATACAGAGAGCAGGTTCTTTTGGGAGCTTCCACCTTCCTACCACTGCTCTAAGTGAGGTGCAGGCTCACCACATGCTGCTGGATCCAGCAGAAATAGCTGTTGTTTCTGGCAAGCCCCAGGAAGGCTGATGGCTGTGCAGTTCAAGTTTGATGAGAAGGAAAGGTAGGCTGTCTGTGAGCAGGCATTGCCTCACTCTGTATTATACCCCTGAATCACCAAGGTGTTTCATGCCAAAGCTGCACAACTTTAGAGAAAAAAGTTGATCTATCTGGAACTCTGCAGGTGGCAGGTTTGGAGGGAATAGGCACTTGGCCCTAGTGTGACCCATGATTTGAATTGCCTTGTCTCTCAAGCTGCTTTGGAAAATGGCATCTGTTTTTCCTTCAGGAAGGTAAACAAAAACCTATTTGCAGGACTGTTGCAGATGCTTCCTAAGCTTGAACATAACCAAGTCAGTGGTTAAGGGAGTCTGATCCACCTGAGTTTTATGAGATCCCTGAAGTGAATGGCTGGTCAAAAGTGAGTTATTCTCTGAAAGATAATCCCTTTTAATGCAGGCAATGTACCAGAGGGGCACAGGGGAAAAGACCATTCTGTGAGTCACCAAGCAGCTCAGGGAAGGGATGGAGAACTTGGCTCTCCTCCCTGCTATTTTTGCTCCTCAGCTCTCCTCACTTTTGGGCTTTGCATCTTTGAAAAGGATAGGTTCTCTGAGCCAATATGACACTTGACTAATAGTCTGGAGCTAGAACAGTTTGTGTGAGTGTGCACACATTTCAGACTTGTCTGTATCATCACTGCAGTTCCTTCAATGGAGTAGTCCTCCCCTTTCCCCCCCCCAGGAGACTGGCTTTGGCTCAGAGCATGCTCTTAGATCACCACCTGGCACAGTGACAGAGTCATGGGAAAGTTGAACACCAGCCACTTCTGAAGATGCGGGGCCAAATTCAGCCATGGTGTAAGCGATGAAACTCCCCAGGTTTCAAAAAGAGTGTGTCTCTTGCCACCACGATCTGTCTGGAGCTAGTCTCCCCCGGTGTGACCAAATTACAAAGTTCCCTCTTTCTCTGGGTGGTGGCATCTACACTCCCAGAAATTTAATCTCAGCAGTCTCAGAAGTCTTTTAATCTCAGTGGGTCTTTTGAACCCACTGTCCCAGTGTCCTATGGGGACATGGGACAGGATCATTCATTTCCACAGGAATTTTCCCAAAGCCACAATCCTTGCTCATCACTCCTTTTCATGCACTGTTTCTTCATTCCACTTTCCCCTCAATTTTAGCCAAATCCACACCCCTAACTTCATTTACCACTGTTGTGCTTTGTGTTTTCCCCATTCCCTTCCCCCAAAAATGCTAGTGCATAGTGTGGCTGTACTATTTTGCAGACACTTGGTCTTCCCATGTATGTTTATAATTTCACAACTGACACTTCAGTATGTCAAAAACACTGAAATACAGGTAACCTTTGCCCTTTCTGTTCCTTGCATCTCAGTGTCTCCGAGCTAAGAGCTAATCATATAACCATATGGAATGCAGTCTGCTAGAGATTAAGTAAAATTTGTTGCATTACCACATTATAGCTTCTTCCAGCTCATCATATGTCAAGATTAACATAAACCTGGCAGAGTAACTGCATTCTGAGGCTGCCTGCACCAAGTCACAGCTCCTCCCCAGAACTGCTGGTGTTCAAATCTTGTCCCCACGACAGCACAACATCACAGGAGAACACACTGGATAGTGGTATGACTGCATCTTCCAATTCCTAGGAATCCTAAACAAACCAAAATGACTGCTTGTGCCTACATGTGCTCAGCATCTGCAATCTGCTTTGGACTCATGTCTGCTCAGTCTCTGTCCTTGTAGCAGCTCAGCTTCTGCACCTGAATCTGTTTAGTGTCCACATCTGGGCCTGCTCATCATCTGCTCCACACCTGCTCAACATCTGTCACGTTTCCTCAATGTTTGTGTTCCCTTGGGGGTCCCTCTGGCATCACTGTCTGCTTTACACCTGCTCAGCATCCCTGTTGTCTTGTGCTCGCTCTCTGAACGCTCACATTATCTGAGTAACACCTTCATCAGTGTCCTCCCAGCAGCACTCTCTTCAGCAAGCGCCTCTCCACCTTCTCTACTGCCGCCGCGAGTGCTGCACAGACCGGACACTTGCCTGTATCTCTGTATCTCTGCGGCAGGCGCTGGAACTTCAGCAGGGAGGAGGCCGTCTACCTGCTGTCACCGAACACAGGACCTGCGCCGTCTCCCAGCCCGGCGCGCAGCATTCACCCCGCCACCCGCACGGCTTCCCCTCCCCGCCTTGTCCTGATCTCAAGGCTCTAGGCACGG
>VXBQ01014490.1:550102-573663 GCA_013400175.1 Phainopepla nitens | reverse complement strand
CGCCTCGCTGCGGGGCGTGGCGCGACGGCAGGGCCGGGCCTTGCGCTCTGCTCCCTGCGGTGGGACGCTTCTGTCAGTAACTCTGTGTCCTCTGCTCCTTCGTGTTTCCCCCGGCACTGCAGGTACTAAAGATGGGCCGTCGAGCCCGCCGAGACCTCCTTGCAGATGAAAGTCTCAGCAGGAAGAATTCCCCGTCTGCTTCTCTTGGAGAGGTGGGTGTCCTGTCAGGAGGACTCGTCTGTTGTCCTGCTGTTGTCTCCAGTGGAGAATTATTAATTTCTTCTGAGATTCCTTCCTGCATGGTGTGCTTTGCCCTTTGAATTTTATCCTTAGATTTGGGACTCATGTGACTGCCCTGTCCCTTTCCTGGTGTTGCCCTTTGTATAACAGTTTTCACACAGGGTCCTATCCAGGGCTCTGGTTTCTCATATGTCAAGTGTGGAGAGCAGTAGCATACAGGACTTGGGGCCTCTCCCTCCTGTGCATATCTTCCTGATATTTTAATTTCTAGGATTAAAATATGAGCAGGCACATCATTTTGTGACCAGTTTTGCCACCATCTGTGGTAGCAAGGCAGATAACCAGATGCCTTATTTTTGTGCTTTGCTAGAGCCAGAGTACACCTGACATGGTCTCTATCAAGTTTGTATAGTGATGCTCATTTTTGTTTTCTCTGTGCACAGCTGCAAAGGTCGTGCTAGGAGACAGCTTTCCAGCATCTGAGACTTTTCCTTGTGGGTAATAATGTGCAAACTCAGCTCCCACTTGTCTTTGGAGGAAAACTTTGGTTCAGAGGCTGTTCTATCAGTACATCTTCAAATGGTAGAAGGGGGTCAGGAACCCCTCTTTCTCGGGAGAGTGACGCAACATCCTCAAGTATCCAGAAACAGATCTGAACTGTTTCAATTATTTTTTTTTTTGCTTAGTGTTGCAGAATGCTGAAATTCTTCCTGGAAGCTTGCTGTTGGATGTTAGCATGGCTTCTCCACAGGCATCTCCTGGTAGAAGGAGCAGCTCTCAGGAAATTACATACATTTGTGCTCCCTCACACATAGCAGATGGACAAAAGTGTCATCCGACTTCCACCTTGTTGACAGTGATATTTGTTTAAATGAGGTGATGCTTACCTTTTTGCAGTGCCAGTCAGGGGTCTCCAGCATACCATATTCTTGGCTTCTTTAAACTGGAAACCCATTTTGCCCTGCTGGCCACCCTGGCACCAACTCTGCTTCAAGCTACTCTGCTCAGAGCCCTGAGACCTTCTGTCTTGGAGTGAGTACTCCCTGATTCCTTGTGCAGTGACAAAACTTCCCTATTACACTGGGTAGCTGTGTCCCAGACATCTGTGTTAAAATGGTTGTGGAGGGATTTTTCCTTTGAGAACCTGTGGTGCTGTTGAAAATAGCACTGTTACAGCTTTGCTTACAATTACACTTCATAGAGCAGGCTTTTTTGAGTGGAGACTGCTTTACTAGGCAATGGTCAGCCTAAAGGATGAAGTTTTTCCCTATTTTGAGAATATTTTCACACAGGTAGGACAAAATGACTTTCTATCAGAGTTTGCCCAGAAATCAAGTTCCCTGCTGGATTACTCTGCCACATTTCACCACTGGCTTCTTTTCTTTTGGTAGGCATAATGGAGAATCATCTTCCACCTAGGGATTCTCCTCTTGGGTATGCTGTAGGCACTCAGGATGGTTTCTGTGAGGGAATGTGCACAAGATGCAATTTAAGAAATAGAAGTAACCATTGACCTCATAGGTAAAGAAAGTATTAAAGAAACCAGCTGGTGGTGTAAGGGGGTGTAATCATTAGCTGGCCTCCACTTTAGGGTGGCTCACTGTCAGACTGTTCTCTTGCTGGACCTGGCCATCCTAGTTCATGGGCTGATTCCCTGGTTTTAAAGAGACCAGGGCATTATGTAGAGGTACAGCTGATGGACTGTAACTTACTGCAGTTTGCTTGTGCTTACTGCTCACATCACAACCATTTCAGTAGCTGGGAAGAGATCATAGGGGCTCCAGGCCTTGGGCAGCACCGAAGAAGACTAAGAAATATTTACAGTGTTCTCTTTGAAAGCAGTGAGCTTTTCAGCAGCAGGAGGGTGAGGACTTCCATGCCTTGCAACATTCGAGTATGTTAGTACTGGATCTTAAATCACCAGCAAGAATCGTTTGTGTCAATAGTCTCCCTTCAGACAGGTCTTTGTTGCTAAATGTTTGTGTTAATTGAAAACCTTGGAGCTACTGGAAGAAAGACAAAAACCACTGTAAATAATCCTCAGCCTTTTCCTTTGCTACAAAATTGGATGCTTTTTATACGTGACCATATTCGTTACCAAAGTGAGTATTTAACAGAACTAATATTGTTTCTTCCTTCACCCTAGACTGGCAATTGCCTTTTACTTTTTTGGAAGCTTGGCCTTGGCTTGCTGTTAAGTGCTGGGGTCAGCTGTTACAATGGATATCTCATTCAGCATCTTGAAACCTTTATAAGAAATCTTCCCAAATTTTTTTTTTTTCCCTGGAGCTGACAGTAGTGGAGTAGGCCCCACGTAATTAATTTCAGCATAGAAGGTTTTATTTTTATTACTGATTTTGAAGACAAAGGGGTTTGTCTGAAATCTTTGCCATATTCACACCCTCATATGCAGTTTCACATTCAGGTTAGTGATTTTGCCTTCAGAAGTTCCTTAGAGTTTTAAAACTGGTTTAATTCACCTTGACTCTTTTTAATTTTTTTTTTTTTAATTCCATGCCAATCCTACCAGTTTCCACCCATCTCAAATTTCTGGTATGAACATACCATTTGTGCTATTGCTCAGGTCTTTTCATGACACTGAGAAGCACCCAGGAAGTGTTTTCCAGTCAGAGCAGCTTGCTTGAAGGAAGCAAAAGGTACCTGTCTCTCCATGTTTCAACATCTGGGCTTATTACAAGGAAATACACTTAGGGGGTGAACAATTATTGTAATTAAAAGGATCTTTGTTTTGAAGTCAATAGGCAAATCATCTGACTTGGAGCATAGATCTTATCAGGTTACTGCTGATCTCTGCTTGGCCTGGACTCTCTCTTCCAAAAGAGACTCTGAACTGTGTTGCTCTGTACAACAAGTGTGTTAAAACCCCCTTCCCCAGGGCATAGTTGCAATGACTTGTGCCTTGTAGCCTAATATACTTTTCCCAAGCTCTGTGAAAACACTATGATATCTTAGTATTTTTTCATGCCTGTTGTGTGTGTGTATCTCCCCCAAGAATATTCTTAACTGCAGCAGCAAATCTGTAATTCCTCTGCCCAGATCTCTGCTTCCTAATTCCCATTCTGTGTGGAGGTACCTGCATTATCTTCAAATGTAGACTCCTCAAGGGGCTCATGAGAGGTCACAAAGCTCACACTCTGCCCATGTGACATGCAGAGCATTCCTGCCTTTTCAGAAGTACAAGTACTAACAAACAACACTGCAGCTATGTGTTATTTCACCAGGCAAGATGGAACATGATTATTTGCTGTAATTGGTGCAGTTGGCACAGCAAAGGCTGTGTGTGTGTTCCTGGCCTTCAGAGCTCCTTGGCAATTCAGCAGGCACTTCTTGGGCACCCAGGGGAATATGCTGTAAGTGGGAATTCCTAGAGATAAATCTGCTTGCTGCATGCCAGAACTCTGCATTTCAAACATTCATTTTCAGAGGGAGAATGTATCTCTTTTTCCATTGAGAGGCCTTTCCCATCCCCTGGCTTGATGTGGTACATTTACTCATCTTGATGCTATCAAGTCTCTGACAGAATGGGAGAAACTCAAACTAGACCTGTTATTTGTATAATGGGAGGGACAGATCATATAATGAGATCTGTTGAAGATCTTTGCTATCCCATCCTAACAGGACTTCTGGACACTTTTACAGAATAAAAGGCAAATCTTTTTCCTGGCTCTAACATCACTGCACCCAAGAGCCTGAATGCTGGCTTGATGACATCCATCAGAAGAAGCTGTTTGGCCAGGTTTGGAGCTCTTGATGAGATTGATTTGGAAAGCTGAGTGGAAAAGCCTTTTTAAAAAAATTGTATCAGCAGATTTTTCCTTTCCTGTTTCTTCTCTCAACAAAAGTGAACTATTTGCTGTTCTGTAAGAAATCTGTATGCAAAAATATTTCAATGTTATTCTACTTCCATGGTCTGTTTTCTCTTTCTCCTGCAGTGATATGATTCCCCTGGGACCTTGTTCAAGAGTTCCCTGGTTTCTGCCTCTTACAGTCTCAGTATGATTTTGCCAGCATGTCTCTGGCAGCACTCTATAGACCCATTGAGTGACACTGCTTTACTAGGCAATGGTCAGCCTAAAGGATGAAGTTTTTCCCTATTTTGAGAATATTTTCACACAGGTAGGACAAAATGACTTTCTATCAGAGTTTGCCCAGAAATCAAGTTCCCTGCTGGTTGTCTCTGCCACATTTCACCACAGCCTGGGGAAAGGCTCTGTGCTTTCACTTCTGAAATTATGTTTTCTTGTTGTCCTAGCTGGTATTTGTGAGCTTGCTTATGCAGTTGTGGTCCTTGGGTGGTAGTTAAAAAGCATTTCTTATTGTAACAAATACCTTATTCAGCATAGATCCAAGCAGACAGATGAAAACTTGGGCCACCTGTGCTGCATGTTGGAAGGATGTTCCCACAGGTGAAATTTGCAAAGCAGCTATCTGGACTTCCACCACCCAGTTTACAAACACTCCTGGCAGTGATTCTTTAGGCTGACATCCAGGCATCCATTAAATAGGACTCCATTTTCTAACCCAAATGAGTAAAGAAAAATAATAATAATTTAAAAAAAAAGACTTGCTGGGGGGGAAACCCATATGGAAGGTTGCTCCATGAAGTGGTTATTTAAATGCTTTTCCAACATGTGTTGTCCAGCTGGATTTTCTTCCATGCTAGTGCAAATCTTGTACTAGTTGGGCTCTGTGTACATCCAGAGAAGCTTAGGTCATGTTGGACCCCACAGAAGCCTTTCTGCTTTTGGCTGTGGGAACAAGCAGGCCCCTGGATGGTGGATGCATGCTTCCAACAGATTTTTACTGGTTGGACAAATCTGATTTCATTTGTGCTGCTCAGTGCTAAGGACACTTTTGTACCCCAGCTGCCCTAACCTGCATGTAGCCCTTCTCTGCTCTTGTCATAGCAAGATCATAAGACCAGATGACAGCAAAATGAAACAAATGAGACAAAATAAACTCAGATACCAAGCCACTTCCATCAGAGATATATGCAATTTATAAATCACATGGCTTCCATGTTCCACAGGAGAGATGATTTAATCCAGAAGAAAAGTCAGGCTGGTTAGTAGAGTGTTTCCAGCCATCCTGTGCATACTCCTGGTGTAGGGTCATAGGTCAATCTAGGATACTGTAGATTCTCCTCCTGAGTGGTTCTGAACACTGATTTCTAGAATAGTGTAGAGATTTTTGGGTTCTTGATTACCTTCCTGCATTTGGTGCCTAACAGCACTGGTGGTTGCAATTGCTGGTGCTGACAGTCTGCTCATCTAAAAGGTTCTCAACCAGTTTGCAGCTTTCACAGTGATTAACAGGCTGATTTTCTTGAGTCACTTATCTACCCCACAACCAAGCTGCTCCCTTACAGTGTTAGCTAAAGATCATCTGCTGAAGCTAACACTGATGTCAGCCATGCCTATCTTACACTGACTGCTACAGCCTGTGCTCTCAGGGGAGAACTTGAGGTTGCCTTGAGAAACAGTAGCTTCTGAAAAAAGGGCTGTAGCCTGCTACAGTGTATAACCCCTGTGTGACTGGTCCAGCATCAATTCTGGTCTCTGGCATGGCTGCAGTGACTCTCCATATGATTCTTTCTAGGATCCTACGCACCTGAATAATTTGAGTTTTGTCATGCTATAGGCAGAATGAACTAAGTCAGTTCTCTTCTTGCTCGTGTTTGTTTGTTTTTCTTTAAGTATCACAGTCCTCATCTGCATAAATGACTGGATACAAAATGTTATAATGGTGGGATCAACCTTGTGCTTTGTTCAAGTGAATAAGGTTGCAAAGCATGTGCTGGAGGACAGCCATAAATGTCAATCTTCAAGCTGTTTTGTGCAGGCTTCCACAGTGCTTCCTTTTAACTTCTTTCTCTCTTTTTCCCTCCTGACCCTCCTAGGATGAAGACTCTCAGAAAAAAAGTTGACTATGTAGGACTAGAGGCTTTCTAGGTAGATGCTGGCTCCTCTGAAGGGGACCAGTAGGATTAACCTGTTATGTGTCTGGAGACTACCTTAAGAGAGTACTCTAGTACTGGAGAATCATCTAAAGTCTGCTTTGGATGCAGTGCCTTTCCTGCATCCTCTGTTTCTGTTGCTGACAGGTTTTTAATTATCTTTGAAACAGCTGCTCTCATCAGCTGCTGCATCTTGTTTTGAGGTCACAGATGTATATGTGGCCACTGAAAAGATGCTCCATTTTCATTTAAAAGTCAGGACAGCAATTAGCTAATAGAGTACAAAACCTGACTGAAGCTAGATTGCTGTCCAGTATGGTTAGTTTGCTCTTATAGTATGAAAACTTGTCTTCAGGGATGATGAAGTCTTGCTGGTGCCCCAGAGGAGAAGGCCAGGCAGTAGTAACACGGACATGTGCCTCTGTATTTTCTATGAGTTTTTTCTTTTTTATTGCACCAGCACTGAATGCCAGAATCTGTAGTTAATAATGTCACAGTGCTTCTTCCCAGGCTCCTACTACACACAGAGAAGGAATACATATATCCTTTCTTATCCTGCTCCAAAGCTAAAATACCTTAAATGCCTTAAATACTTAAATGCCTTAGCATTAGTTTAGCATTTGAAGCCAGGATGATGCTGTTCAGCACAACCTGAGAAGTTCCACCTGTTTCTGTTGAAGTCTTTGGGCTAATTGCCTTGCACTCTTCCTAACCATGGAATTGGTGTTGCCCAATTTTTCCTGCCTAGAGTTTCTCTCTGTTAGATAATTAAAACACCCTCTCCTGTGCTCTTAATTCCTTCTGCTGAAAGATCACTCCAGTAGATTCATCTGTGAAATTTAAAGCCCAGAAAAGAAACCCGTATCACCCATCTCATTAATTCTGGCCTCAGAAGGATAGGCTCATCACAAGGAGTCAAGACTATTCAGATTAGCTTAGTTTTCTCTTGGTAGTGCAGGAGATGATATTGTAAAAAAGATCCACTGGGTTTATTTGGCAGTGATGGATGGTTCAGGACTATGCCCAGAGCACTTTTCCATTTATCAGGCAAAGAGACCTCCCACTGATGGGTATAGTTTTGGGGACTGGTTGCCTAATAGAAATTTTTACTGATAATTGATCTAATCTTCCCCCCCCTGCTTCGCTGGAACCAGTCCTTACAGTCATTTCACTGGAACTAATTCCACCTCCATACAGTGCCCTAAATCATTGATTCCCAAGGTCTGCTGTTGAGTGCTGACTGGTCACATGCCACAGGCGCCTTCTTGCTTCTGGCTGCTAAATTTCATTAAAATAACTTTACTGATGTGACTCTTCCACATGAGCAATTGTTGCTTCAGGGATGTTATGCAATGGTGCCTGGCAAGGAGACTTAGTATGAGATCCCTGCTTTGAAAACCCTCTTGTCTGGGTAATTCATGTGTCCTCTATTCAGGCTTATGCTCTTAAGCATGACAGTCACTCTTTATAGCATTTTTCCGTTTGTAAAAGTCTGTAAATGGTATAAAATGGTTAACTGAGTGTTCAGAAATCTGACTGATCAGTAAGCTGCTTGTAACTTATACTACTGTATGCCTACAAACTTCTGTTAATTGTATCATAAGTCTCTTCCAAATCAACTGTAAGTGGAACTTGATGATATAAAGTGTGATTCAAATCTTGTTGCAGTATATCCCTCCCTTAGTCATTGCCTGGCCAGTCTGAAATACTTGGCTTCTTGAATCATTTGTCCAAAGTTGGCCCCTTCGTCCCCCTGATGGCTCATATAACCCTTCTCTGAACTCCCTTTGGGCTTTGCTGAGTGTTACAATCTGAACTCTTCCTGGATTTGGTCCCTTTCCTCTTGCTGTGCTGAAGATAACTTTGTAGCTGCTTGAATACTAACAAACAGCCCCATCTGGGTTGTGGATGTGAACGTACCTGCTGAAATCCTGCCCTCCAGCCATCTGCCTGCTCTGAAACTTGTTTTGGATCCTTTGGCAAACTCCTCATCTTGCATCTGAATTTTCGCCAGTTGAATCACTCATTTGGCTGCACCTTCCAAGACTGCCTGGGATATTTAGCCAAAGGCTAAGGCTAATCAATGGTATAATAAAGGGTGTATCCTAATATTTCAGTTAATTTGCAGAGGCAGAACAAGCAGGAGTATGAATGTGGTTGTGAGCCAAGATTTTGCTGGGTTCTTTTTGTGGCCTTGCCATAGACTTGCTTTGGGGCCCTGGAGAAGTCCCTCCACTGGTTTTCTTTAGTCCCTATCTGAAAGGTAAGCTACAGCTTTATGCAGAAGCACTGTGGGTATTCCCTATATAGACCCACAGGGGGATTTGGATGCCTTACCCTCATAACAAAATCCATATCCTGCTCTGGGTGCCTGTGTAGTACATAGATAACCTCAGGATGGGCTGGTGGATCTACTGGGATGGTAAAGAGAGGCTGGGAATGGCAGTGTAAGAGAAACCCTGTCCTTCTGTGGAGTCCTGGCCTCATTCTGCAAGCCCTGGGAGTGCATGTCCTTGCACTACCAGTGAGAGACCTTGATCCCTATCCTGTGTTTCCTAGCCTTCAGAAGTGGAGCAGGGCTTTTCCTTGCCTTCAGGGACCTCCAGGTCCTGAACAAGCAGATGTTCATTTCAGTGTTGCTACCTCATGCTTTAGATGTAGGGATTAAACTGTCCATCTCCTTTCTAAGCTGGAAAACACTGATTATACTGTCCTCTTCCTTCTCTGAGAAAGATGTAGCAAGTAATGTTTGCCACCTCCATAGGGAATATTATATATAATGAGAGGCCTATGACCTGTTCTGAGTCTGAGAAGGCTCTCAGTCCTTTCTCCTGAAGCTGCTCTGCTTTGCAGATGGAAACAAAAGAATTTTGGTACCATAGGGAAAGACCTTCTAACTGAAGGCAACAACATTTGAGTGGGAAGACATCAGTTCCAACGAGTCCAGCTGGGACCTCATCCTCTAGCTGTGCTTTGGTGGACATGCCGTGGGTAGTCTCAAGGTCCTTCACGGACTAAAAACAGGGACAGCACCTGATTTGTGACCCTTATACAGGTGGATGCTGGCCTCTGTGGCTCTATATCACTCAGTGTTTGAGTTACAATGGGTTTTAAGGCAACAACTAGAAAGAGGATTTGAAGATCTGACCTTTCCAGAGGGGGCATCAAAGTCCTTTTGTAGTTCTAGTTGTCACGCTTCTAAATTATTTGGGTGGAAAAATGGGCTGTTGCTTTTTAGGTTAAGTCAACATGTCAGCAACAACTGTTTCTATTGAATGTTTGTTGGAAGAACAACTATTAAAAAAATGTAAGTACCTGAAATATGAAGCCAGTTATGTTTTTACTTCTCTAGGTCACCCAGTTGGGTGGGGTAGAGCGAGTGTATTTGCATTCTAAAATACAGTGCAGAATGATGTGGAGATCCCCTGGTGAGAAGCAACCTGCACTCTACCTGGGGAGGTACCAGCTTCCTTACCAGAAGTACCTAAAACAAGACAATTTCCAGACCTGAGCTGACTCACGTGGATCCTGCTTGCAGGTGTGTCTGCACCTGTGGTGTAGACATGGCCTGGGGCTTGATATGATCAGGGCCTTTAATCAGAGAGGTATTTTCCTGACCCAGTTCTTACCCTTGCACAGTGGTTGGCACCCAGCTCCAAACTCTCATTCCATTGTCTGGTCTGGTCTGGATCTGTGCAGCAGCCACCCCCCAAGTGCTCTCCCCTGCATTCCCTGAAACTTAGAAACATGCAAGTGAGGAACCCTGCACCAGCTGTACTCAGCTGAGTGTTGATCAGGGGACCTTACTTGTGTAAAAATAATCACAATGGTTTGGGCACTGTTCTTCTGCTCTGCTTTAGAGGGTTCATAATCTAAGAAGTCCTAATTGTAATGCAGTCACAGTCATTTCTGTATCTGCAATTTGCTCTGCAATAAGATCTAGAGTGTTGGTGTATGGCTGGAACAAAAATTTCCTATTCCTGAAGACCTTACAGCCTAAGTGCAATACTATTCTCTAGCATCCTGTTCTCCCCTGTGATCTTGTAGAGGAGCCTTCACCAGGGGTAGCTGCATTTTGTATAAGGCATGTTGCCAGAGTTTTGCCTTCTTAGGCATGCAGTTGGGAGTAGGGTGGACTGGCAGTAGATAGCTCTTAAAGCAATTGGCATTTCTGAGAACCTGGGAGGGTTCTCTGAGGCAGAATTTCCCATAGCTATTGCACACTGTGAATGCCCTCCCATTTACGTGGTCATCCTGGGCTGAGCTGCATTTTTCCCTCCATGTCCCAGAGTTTCTGTCATCTGTTTTGATTCTTGCCTTATTCTAGAAAATCCCCTCCACCAAAAGGATCCAGCATCCAAAGAAGCACTGGGTTTTTTACCTGCTTCCATTTTACAAGGTTTGCATCTTTTTTTTTTTTTTATCCAGAGGTTCTTCTGGTTGCTTGTAGAAATGCTGGACTCCCAGCATGTTCCTGGGGACCTCTCATCTGGAAGTTGGCCAGATTCTCCAGGAGGAATCTCAAAAATGCAGCTGAACTTTTGTTCCCTAATTAGGCCAACTTTCCCAGTGTGAGCCCCAGCACTGCATGACCTGGAGCTCCCCAAGGCCTTGTGCAGCCTCTCTCCCGTGCACCCCGACTGGCTGACCAGCAGGGCAGTTATTTTCAGCTTTCTGAGCTTATCTGCTTGCCTTTTGATGACATCTTCTGAAATAGCTTCTCTAGTCAGCCATGTTTCCCAGCCTTTCTAGTAGTATCCTGCCTGCTTGTCTACCTTGATGTGGGTTAGGGACAATCTCATTAAAAATAATTTTAATAAAAGATTTGCCTTTTCCGCATTTATTTCATATTTGGAGTGCTCCTGGACCCACCTCAAGGTAACAAATGAACTGTAGGAGGTGGGAAGGGGGATGGGAAAATGTCTGACTGTATGTAGCATAAAGTGGTAGCAAACTGAGAAATGTTCATGCCTAGGAGGGCTGGAGGGGCACTTCCCTGTAACTGTGGGTTGTGAGAGGATTCTACCTGGTGACCCCTTGTTCAGAGAATCAGATTGTTGTGTGCTGATTCACCATCTTCCTGCAGGGGAGAGCAGTAACTCCTCACTCAGGTTAAGGTGCCAAATGCTGCAAAGGTGACAGCTTTCCTTGCCAGGTGCATGTCAGCTGACAAATAGCTGGCCACTGTTTCAGGAGAGCAATTCTTGATAGCTGGTTGACAATATGAACTGCTCCTTTACTTGTGATAGATGGCCGAGAATATTTGAAGGCCCCCAAGAACTTCTGCCTCAATAACAGCTTCCCTAGTGAAGGAAAGTCAGTGACTGTGCAAAGAAGGACAGTTTGTGGATGAAATGCAAATTCTGTGTGGTATTTAAGACATGCAGAAGTCCTTGGAGGGTATTCATGAAAATCAGATGCACTATTTGAACCGTCTATGGACGTGATAAAGAGAGCCAGCAGAGATGGGTGGTTCTTTGCAAAAAGCCCAGGCTTGCATAGATCTTGGAATGGATGTGTTTTTGATATCATACATGCTCTGGATCAGTATAGATTATTTTATGTGGCTCTTTAGGAGCAGTGGGGCTATTTGATTTACAGCTCCTTAAATGGCAGCAATCAAAACTAATTCATCAGGCCTGGTTGTGGAGATTTGCTTTTCTTCAGTCAAGGGAGCCTCTGGCATCTTTCTGGAGAGGAGAATCCCTGAGACTGCTTATACTTCTTTCTTTCCACTTCATGGTCAATATTGGATAAAAACAAGACACCTATATACTGTGTAACATCTCAGAGTGTTTGTATATTGGAAAAACATAGATCCTACTTATTTTAGGAGAAATATGACATGATAGAAGAATTGTGTGTCCTCTGTTGCACACTGTCAATGTCATTTGAGTCCCTGCATCCCTGCACAGAGTGCTCAGTGTTTCAGAGGAGTTGTCATGTTGATGAGGGTAAATTAATCCATATTTCCAGACCCACCTGAGAATCTGAGGGACTTAACATGCCCATAATCTGCCACTGTTGTGGTAGGTCCTAAAAGAAGTTTTGCTGGACCTTCAGGATTCAGAGACACACAGGGTAGTTGCTTCCATGAGGGAGGCAGCATCCAACTGGCACCTTCAGAGCTGTAGACATGATCTGACAAGTAGCCTGGAAATTTCTGCTTTAATGGGGAAGCCAGATTAGAATTCTGCATCTGTCTGATAAGAAAGGGCCTGAAATACCATAAAGAAGAAGGCAGACTTTCTACTTTAATGCAGGAGAGATGGAATTCAGGCCAGTCATTTTTCCAAGGGAAAGATAAAATACTGATTATGGATGTAGTATCAAAGTGTTGGTATGGAAGGTGGCCTCAGAAAAACTGGAAAAATGCCATCACAAAAATGGTGAGCTGAATTTCTGAGGAAAAAACCCAAACCAACAAAACAAAAAAACCCTCAGACTATGGCAATTTTCCTTGGAAAAGGGACAATCTGCAGAAACTCAAGTAGAGGAGATCTTCTGGAGATAAATAACAGACAAAACTGAAGTGGAAAGGCAAATCCCAGCAAATAAGTGAGTAGTTGATGCTCTGAAAGAGACTGAGCAGCAAGGGCTGAGAGACAACACTGTTGTCAGCAGCTGATGGAATCTCAGTGTTTTGAACTCTAAACTGTTTGGATGTATAGTTCTGCATTTGGGAACATACATACAAATCTTGCCTAAGGTATAACAGTAGTTACTAACAAGTTCTGATCATTTAAATCCCCCAGACTTTTTCACAGAAAAGGTGTGTTTAGGAGCACATTTGCTGCATTACAGAAGAACAGTGTACTCTGTTTCTGCTCTGATCCTCCTGGGGTTGACATTTGTCCCACTTTCTGCCTCGAGGTCTTGCTTGAAGCTGCAAAGTCCCTACCTGTCACCATATTATGGCAAGGCACAACATTGCATTCTCAATTGTAAATTATGCTGAGGTTTTGGAACTGTGAAAGTATATGAAGGTAAGTTTATTTACTTGACAAAAGTGTATGTGGCATGTGACCTTATTGCAGCACTTTCCAGACAGCTAACAAAGAAAAGCTATTTCTTCTCAGCTGACAGTTAACATTGCCTTTCCTGTTGCTAGTGCTCCTGTAAGCAATTCAGAAAGAATTACCTGATTTATTGCAAGAGGAATAAAAGACCTGTTAGGTGTATGTGAGGTGTTTTTCAGGATCTGACAGACACTCAGGGTTGCCTGGTGTGTATGATCAATGGGAACACGTTATAACATTGACAAGACATTGGAATCAAACCCCCAGATACCCTGGAGTCATGTCTTGTGCAAGGACTGGGACAGACATTGTCATCACCCTCTGATCTGGTGTGCCCCACTTGAGTTATCTTCGATCTGAAAGCTAGTTTTGATGATGAGTTAATTAAATTGCAGGTGCATTGAAGTGCTCTGGTGATGCTGCATTTTGCCTCAGCCTTACGGCCCAGGTTCTCTGGGGTCATTTTTGTATCCCTGTGCAGCTTTGTGAGGAGTTGTGAGGCTGTGTGTTGGAAATAGGGCTTGCTGGCTGTCAGAGGGATGGTGTGAGGGGAAAGGGGGTTGTTTGCATGGGAAGGAGTGTGGTTTTGAGTTAGGGGTGTGTGTAATGGCAATAGGGATGTTTATGTGGGCACGCACGCCCATATGTGGTGTGTGTTCCCGCTTTTTCCTGGGCTCTGGGTGTGTCCAGATCAACTGAATTCAAAATGCTCCTTTTTTGGCACTGTAGCCTCTTCTCTGGTTTGGCATCTTAAGAATCTGGGGGAATCATTTAAAGATCAGAAAACTCCATTCACTTGGGCCCCTGAAGGCTTCACATTCTGTGACATGGTCATTCCAGTCGACTGAGCTCTGTCCCCTACGGATGAGCCCATATAAGGAGGCTGTTTCCTGCGTTTCACGCTCCCTGCCTGTCCCTCTGCCCTCCTGTGCTCCCTTTGCTGAAGAAAGTTGGTATTTTGGGACTGCAGCTCCTGCCTCATTCCTGCTCCCTGTTTATTTTTGGAGGATGACTATTTTTGCTCCTATCAGGGAGCTATGCAGGGTCATACCCCTTCCCTGCAGCAGGCAGAGGCTGCCCCTGGCAGGGTCTCTTAATTTCCCACACTCACAAACAATGCTTCTACTTCAAGAAATAAACACACAAGACCCCTACCCTCAGGGGTTAGCTCGACCCTGTCCTCATCTGTGGCAAGAGGCGATTTGGCTTTGGCTCAGGGTTGACCTCACCACACATGCAAGGTCCTCTCTGAAGTCAAACTCCTCAGGAATCATCCCACTCATCCACTTCTTTAATAAAAGCTGTGGACGCCACCTGTGCCCCCACTATTCCTTTGCAGCATTTTCTCTCTGTTTTGGGACATCTTTTATGCAATCATTCTTTCTCATGATGGTCCATTCACAGGTCCCTGTAATTCATCTTCCCTCACTGGGAACCATAAATTGGGAGCTATGTAAGCTGGGTTCATCTTGTCTCTGCTTTCATCACTGCCTGCCATGCACAACACTGAAGGCAGTGCTGTACAAAGTGCCTCAGGCTGGGGAAACCAAGCCCAAAACTGTAAATGGCAATGGGCAGCTTCCAAATGGTGGGAATTCATGGCCCCATTTGAAAATTCCCATCATAAGCCTCAAGCTGAATTCCCATTTACTCTTGCCAGTGGCAGAGTGCCACGCAAGACAATGCAAGAAAATAGCAGGGGATGTCTTTAAGCTCCAGAGGATCTTCCCCTTTGGATTTCAGTGGTGGCAGTGGTGGGATTAATCCCAACTGACTTTGGAAGAGTTTGAGTATGGATCACTGTGTCTGAGCTTGGCATCTATCCTTCTATTCTAAGCAGCGGAGAAAAGCAGACTTTTTAGGAACAATTCCTCATCTAAAATATGCTGTCTTGTACCCTAGGAAAGGCATAATGTGATACCTTCCACTGATATGTGGGCAACAGTGATGAAAAAGTTCCCAGTGGACCCTATTTTGTCAGGAGAGCACATCCTCTGTGGGTCAGTCAGGTACTGCATTGTGTCCCCTCAAAAAGTCAAAGGCACACAGACCTGGAACCTGTCAAGATGCTGATCAGGGTGATGCATCTTTTGTACAGAGACAAGCTTCAAAACCTGTCCAGTAGCTTATGTCTTCCTTTTATTTCACGATTAAAGATAATTTTAAACACTCTCTCCATTACCTGGTAAAGTGTTACATGGGTGTGTGTGGACCTGGTGTGTCAATTGGCTTGAGTGTGCCTTGACCAGAGCTGTCTGTAACATGTCTCTTGTCTTTATTAAAGGTTCCACCGCCGAAACCCCCCCGTCGGCAGGGAGGCTGGGCAGATGATCATCTACTGGCACCTACCAAGTGAGTCCTCACCTCTTTCCTTATTAGGAGGGACTTAGGTGTGGAATAAAGGAACATCACTAGTTGGACCTTGCTGTCACAGACATTGGAATGGTTTTCCTGGGTCTTTTAGATGGCCTCTCTTTTCAATATCAATGTAATTTGTTCAAGCCATTTGATGTATTGCTCTTGCTTGGTTCCATTGGCTGATTGACTTGGTGAGGCTCAGAACTGTGTACATGTCCCTGTCTAATAGAGACAGTGTATTCCTTACCTGATGCAGTGCCTGGAAAGAGTCAAGAGCATAATAAGCTGGTTAAATGCAGGAGCTGGGATGGAGGGGTTTGACTGGTTCTGTCCTTTCCAGGAGAGTGACACATGACAGCACCACACTGACAAGAGTGCAATGAACACATCAGGATTTAGTGATCAGCTTTGACAGTAAAGGTGAAATTTGTCAATGTTTATGTGTGTATAGGGTTATGGTATAATGGAGATGGATGGAGATGGTCAGCAAGAAGAGATGGGAGGAAAAAGTACACAAATTGTAGAATGTGTGTTGAGAAGCCTGATGCTTACGTGAAGGACATGTAAGACAAAGGAAATATCTAGACATGGTAATAGAATAGGTGTGAAAACTAAAGGACAGTTCAGACTGGGAGGAGATTACTTGCTTTCAAATAGTTGTGGTTTTCCAAGCTGAGAAGTTATGCTGGAGTTGTATTTTGTATTCACAGAGCTGAAGGGCTCAGCTGTGGAGTGGTGTGAGATTGCTTGTGCAGTTAAAGGCCTATAATAAAATTCTGTATGTCTTAATATATACTTTGGAAGCACTCTGATTTATGAAAAGTTATGTATTTTCTTTTCTGAAACTGAGAATAGGTGAAGACATCCAGAAACCTGTTATACAGTATTTCTTGGGAGGGGAGAAAGTTGGTCTGTATTCTGGGGTAGCCTTTCCAAAAAACAGTACTTTTCTGGGAAAATTATCATTCTGTTTGTCTCTGAAAAATAAATAGTCTGGGAGTCTGGAGACGAGAGTAAAGCAAGGGAATAAAGATCTCAGCCTGAACTCCTGTTGCTCTCCAGTTTAACCCTGATAATGGTTATTTTTCATAGGCTGGCTGCACGTAGAAGTTGCCACTGCAAAAATGCATCCACCTCAGGGTATTAAAAAATACCACCAATGACCCTGGATCTTTGTAGGACCAAGCAGAAGCTTTATGGAAATGTGTCAGCAGAAAAGAAGGTTCAGTTTCATTGTTTAGGAGAAATAAGTTAGGTAATTGTTGGTTAGGATTGGAGGTAGAACATATGCAGGGCTGTGCCTAATGTGCCCTGAAGGACAGTGAACAGGTTCCTAATGTAACAGCACTGTGCCACATGCTATTTTACCATTTTTTCCATCGTCTGACATTAGCTTTATCCTATAGATTTGCAGCAGTAGCTGTGGGTGGTGCTCCCCTAGCATCTCAGCTGCATGGGTTACAAGACATTGTAGGTGTCTGGAGTAAAGGCTTCTGTGACACTGGATGTAGTTCAGCTGGAGAAGCAGAACAGGACACAGGCTTGCAGACCTTTCTGCCTCTGAGAATCTGGACATGAAACCAAGATGTGTCCCTTGCTCAATCATGCATGTGATACGTCATATCTGACAGTGCTCATTTGTAATAGGGGTTTTTATTGAATAAATTTGATGAAGAAGTTTGTTCTGTCCCAGTCACATGAGGTACAAGGGTTTTGTACAACTATTCCCTTGTCTTTCCTTTCCTGTGTATTGTCCCCAAGCTGATCTCACTTCTTCTCTCCCTTAAAAAGTCTGAGATGCTGGCCTGTAGGGCTTGCTTTGTAACATATCCCAGGGTAAAGCCTCCATGTGAAAAGTCTGAGTCATCGGCTGATGTCACACCAGTGTTGCGGTAGCTTTGTTGTTTGTTTTCTCAGGCTCTATCTCCCCACAGCTTTTCAACCAATCTTGCTCCAAGTTCAGTAGTGTAGATGTAGTTGGAATAACATGCTTCTGTTGATATATGTGGTTTAGGTTTAAGCTCTTTTTTGTCGGTGTAACTGAACCTACACTTGGGAATTGTTCTGTTAGAAGTAATTTGATTTTCGGAACTGACAAAAATCTGATTTTATTTCTTTCACATACAAAGGAAGGATGAGCAGAGTGGCTACAGTTTGATTTTCTGTATAAATATATTGTGGGTCAGATGGGATACTGTGGCCGCTTGTGCAACGATCTTGTAGCTATTTATGTTATTCTTTCTCCATTTGAAGTCTTAGCTTTTAGTTCTGTTCCTGACAGATTCAGTCACAACTGAATTCAGTTACAACTGCATATGTGTTGCTTTTCCTGCAGGGATGCTTTTCTGCTATATTTCTAGTTCGGAGTCTTACCAGTATGAAATGATCACCTGAAATTGTTCTTTTTATTTCTATTTAGCACATGTTAAGAGTACAATTTAGTTTCTAACCTGTTTTTCTACCTTTGTGCTCTCTTTTAGTCTCTTACCTGCCCAGCTCGTGTCATGCTTTTGTAAACTTGTAAATATTCTCACCATCTTGCTGATTATTTCCATCAGATTGCTGCTCTACCAGACTGTTGCAAGATAGAAAGAGGAGGAGGACTCTTAAAGTTTTCCAACCTAAATTATTTTTAAAATTAGTTAGCACAGATGGTGTGTGAGATACAGTATTTTATCATGAGTTCCCATAGCATTTGCAAATGTCAGATATTTAAATTGCTGAGAGCTATCAAAATGATCTACTTTACTCAAGTTTTCAGAAAGATTACTTTGGACTCCCAGCACTCTTATAGAACAGTTGTCATTGCTAGGAGTCCCATTTTGTAAATCTGAGTAACGATGAGGGCCACTGGTAAGTGTCTGAGCAAACCCCCAGGCTGGTGCTTTGCAAACAGCAACTAAATGGTTCAAAGTAGTGAGAGAAAATTCATTTTTCTATACTACCAGGGCCATCTGTAGCTGAATCTGCTGTATCTAGTTAAACCTGTACTCAGAAGAATCACTCTCTGTGAGAGGAGGTGATCTCATTGCTGCCCCAGCAACATTCTAGCCCCAGTATTAGCAGAGAGGGGACCAGCCAAGAACCTGGGCAGCCACTTGGGGCCTGCTGAGATAAATAACAGTAATTACAGCGGGGTTTTCCTACAGAAGCAGCTCTCTAACCACTGGATGGAGCCCAAGTGCCGTTCTGAAAGCTGTGCTGATGTTCCTAATGACATCAGTGCTGACACTGGTGACAAGCAAAGCAGAGCTTTACTGGCAGGTTATCACACGCAAAAGGAGGAAACACAAAGTGCCTGCCAGTGGGGGAAGGAAAAGGGAACTCGGTTTTGCCTACTGGTGAGGATTTGATAAAGGAGACTCCATGATTCATTTATTTCCAACTTCTGATCTCTTCTCTCTGACTTTCCTCATAGAATTTCTTCCAGTTTCCTCTCTGGCAGTACCTTAATTTCTTTGCTTCTTGGGTCTCTTTCAATTTACTTGGGTGCTTTATCCCTCTGGATTGCAATGAGCCCCCTAAAATTCCTACAGCTCTGCAGGCAGCAGCCAGGGTTGTTGAGGAGTAAACACAGCTTGTTTCAGGTAGCCCTGCAAGCAAACACAAGTGCTGCTTTCAGTAGGAAGTCCCTTCCAGTGCCTGCACGTGTACCTCATTTCTTCTACATGGATCATGGCAGTTTAGCAACAGGTGCTTCAGCAACAACTGAAATTTCCCCTTTCTGACTGATAGGCCACACAGAGTTGGAATATTCAAGGCTTGTTTAGGAAAATGACCAGGCTGAAGTATTTTGGAACAGAAGTGGTACAGTGGTACAGTGTCCAGGAATGCATTTGCCAAGAAGGTGAATATTAAGTGCCTGTAGGAAGGAAGAGGATGCAGTTGGGGTGACCTTTAGATCAGGGTAACCCAGCCCCTGTGTAGATATCACTTAAGGCTGTGAAGGGTGGACAGTGGTGAGATTGCACCCTGGAGCTGGAGGAAAGTTATTTAAGAGATTAAGAGGTTTTATGATTCAAGGTCTCTAGAGATAAGTAAAGTTAAAAACCTCCTGTTTCAAAAATATGGGCTTAAACTATCCTGTATTCTCTCTGTAAGAAATGACCCCTGAGAGTGTCTGGTTTTAAAACCTCTAGCAATCCCTGTCTTGCAGCTGGGAGTAGTAAAGTGTTCATGAGTTTCCCTGTCTGGGTCTGTGAGGGAGAGCTTGTGTCATTGCTCCTGTTTCTCTACTCCCAATGCAGCAGTGCTGAGGTGAGTCTCAGTCTGGACTTCCCTGTGACACTGCCACGTTAGGAGCAGAGCCAGGCTCCTGGCTGCGTGGGAGATGTCAGCCTCACTCTGCAGCTTGCAGCCATCTGTGGATGTCCTCAGTGGAGTGAAGAGTATAGGCAGGGAGGATCAAGGCTGCCAGGTGAGGGGGCACAACTTAGAAGGAGAAGAAAGAAAAGGAAGTCTGATTAAGTTTTGTCTTGAAGTGTCTGTTTTTGGGTTTGTCCCTGCATTGATCTGCAAGGGAATGAGGCAAGTAATGGCCCCTTGGGGACCTTCAGGACTTTCCTCTCAATGTCAGCCGTCATTTTCAATCACCCTCTCCCTCCCAGCCATTAATTTTGGCCCAGGATCATGGGGACTTGTCCATCTATCACTCCTAATTGACACTAAATGATCTGTCAGTTTATTGATGAACGGCAGGAGTGGAATTGTCACAATATATTTTACTTTCTAACAACTCCTCCTGACAATTTTACCTTGTCCATCTCACTCTCCTCACATAAATCTCCATTGGCCTCTCATTCCTTCTCCTGGGCTGATCTGGTGCCAGCCACCTCCATGCCATCGGCACGCCTCAAGGACATCAAGATGGTGGTAAGCTGCAATGTGCAGGCCCAGGGTGGGTTTTTTCCTCTCTCTCCCTGCCCCCTCCTCTTTTTATNTTTTCTTTTCTTCCTCCCCCTCACTTCCCCCTCTAGCTGCCTTTTTTTTTTTTTTTTTTTTTTTTTTTAATAGGCTGGATGTTCCAGGAATGCTAACAAGCTCCTGTCCTCTTGTCCCCTTCATGTCATTGCTGGGGTGAGCTCTCCTTGGTGTTTCTGTTTAGACTCAGTAAAGATAACTGGCAGAAAAAGAAAAGTCCCTAAAAGACAGAAGAGTCACCTGAGAATTTCTCAGTGCCCTGGCTGTCACAGGGGATTTTTATTCCTTTTAAACCTGCTTAGTGTGACTTGCAAGAGTTTCCTGCAAGGGGAGAGTGTTAGACTTGTGTCCATTTATGTGTTTGCAGTGCTCAGAGGAGCCTGGAAAAAGAGTTTTGCTTCTTCTTTTGCCTTGTTTTCCCCTTTTCTGATTTTCAAGATTTTTTTTTACCATTTTTTCTTTTTCCTTTTTTTCTTTTCTCTCTTATTTTTAACCTAGATTTCTGTTTATTTTCTCCCAGTTAGTGATGTTTTCTATGGGCAGTTGAAGGTCTAGTAGGATTGCAGCCTCTTGCACCCTAGAAATGAAGCTTGCATGACAAAAACAGAACAGAAGTGTGGCATTTTGGTAATGGTCCATGTAAGCTGCTGAAGTGGCAGTGTATTCTCAGGGTGAAGTCTCTCTGATTTCTTCTTTTTATTTTTTTTTTTTAATTGAGGACAAAGCATCTTCCTTCCTTATTTCTCTGCATCTCCAAGAAATTTCCCAGCAAATTTATGGGATGCTATTATTGCTGTCCCAAATATTTCTATTTTAAAATAGCAAAACCTTGAAGAACACATGCAACTTCCAACCCTTGTGTATCTGTCATAGCCAAGGCTAAAAGCTTGTCTGGCCATTGTAGGTCACCTGTATATTGGCTGTGAAGTCTAGCTTAATGCAGTTTACCTGTTGAAAGGGACCTGAGATGACTTGATCTACTTGCTTGGCCCTATTTCTCCCTCCCCCCACCCCTTCCCCATAAAACCCCTCTACTATTCTCAAATTCTTAATCCAAGTTCTTAAAATGTCTTAGTTCAGAAACTGTTGCTCTCAGATGACAGAACAAGACCATTCAGTAATAAACACCTAAGTCTTTCTAATACTTTTCATATAAATATTTTCAGTGAGGCCAGTCACAAGTGAAAGGTCTTTGAACCTCGTAATCATGGGTTTGTTCTCTATTGTGAGATTTGGGAGAAAACCCCAACCAACCTTAAATACATTTTCTGTCTCCTTTAGCAGTCAGTTCTTTTCATGTAACCATGAGGATCCAGAAGTGTGCTTTTTTTTTCTTTAAAAGGAAGCTGAAATGCTCCTGTAACCTCAAGAGTAATTTTTGTGAGAATTGGGCTTTGTGCTTACTGGAGGCCAAGAACGTGATCACTTGGATAGGAGCCCCTTTTCTCAGGGACCAAAGATATGTGGTGGATACCCCTCGAAACAGCAGCACTGCTTTCTGTTTTCCCACACAGCAGGAATTTGTATTGAGTGTTGTTGTTTTTTCTGTTGCTCAGTGGGAGCTCTGAGCAGCTCTGCCGGTCAGCTCTCTACCAGTGAGCGAGAGGGGGAACCCTGGGAACATCTGCTTCGGGGATGATGCAGTGAGCAGGCTGAGCTTCAGCGATCCTCAGGAGCACTCTCTGTCAGCTTGCTCTTCTGTGCCGGTTCCTACAGTCCTGCTGGCCAGAGCTTTCCTCCTTTGTTGTTTCTGTTAAGTAAGCCCACATATTAGGACATGAGGAGAAACAAAAACACTTCAGCTGGAGATTAAGTGCCTCGCAAGCCCATTTCAGCTGGAGCTGGCTAGCAGCAGTGTCTGTCAGATCCCATCTCACAGAGCATGCCTGCTCATTGCCTCTTCCAGAGCCATGCTCTGGGGCAGTGTGTTCAGCATGCAGTCCAACCAGCACAGGCAGCCTGTGAGGGGTCAGAAGGTGCATGGTAGGGCCATTACAGTTCAAAATATGCGTGTCTGCCCAAAACCCTGTTGTAGTGATACAGACAGCCATGCATTCCAGGGCTAGAAAGCGGAGGGCTGTGAGGTGACAGCCTGTGACAAAATTAAAGGCTCATAGCATGCTGAAATCAATGACAAAACTTGCCTCAGTTGTAGGAGATGTAAAGATTAAAACTCCTTAATTTTGTAAAGGAAAACCTTGCTTTTCCAGGCTGCCACAGGCCATGAAGAGAGGGTGGAAACTTAAAACAACAGATCAGCGCCTCAGGGAAGGTGCAATGGAATAGCTGAGAAGGCACCTCGTGGTACTTTCCAGCACAGGTAGCAGTTCTAATTTACAGACAGCCTTGGTGAATGTGTCTTTTCGTGTGCCACAGCAAACAAGCAGCTACCAAGACCCACACTTGGAGAGCCCAGAGAACTATCAGCACTTGTGTGTCATATTGGACGTGAAACTTACTTGTGCCTTCGGCTATTGAACAAGCTGCAACTCCTTGCTCACCGCCCACTCACTGTGGTGATGGGCACTTAAGCAACACTTGAGCAAGAGAGTACAACGTCTTTTTTAATATTTTTTCCCCTCCTCCCTCAGGCCTGGACCTGAATTACGGTCTTTGCCCGAGAGGCAAAAGGCTTTGTGCCTCCCCGTGGGCCGAGCCAAGCCTTCGGTGTTGAGGTGGGTCATGGGTTTGGAGGGAAGCACTGAGGCAGAACGCCGGCTGATGACTTGCTTCCTGCGCACCCAGCCTGCCTCTGCCCGCCCTTTGATCGCCCTACTGTCTCCAAACAAAACGCATCTCTGAACATCTCCTTCTCCTTTTCCCTCCCGTTTCATTCTTTTAGCAAGAGGGATGCTTGGAGCGGCTTTCCGGTTCCAGGTGATTGGTAGCAGTGGTTGAGGCATGCAAATTCGCCAACACACCCCCGCGGGCAGATGTATTTATGAATTTCTCCCGCGCTGCCCTGTGCACGGAGAGCAGCCCTCGGTGCGGCCCGCGGTGGGGTGCCGGCCCGCCCGGGCTCGCAGCGCCGCGCTGTGCCCGGCAGG
>VXBQ01014490.1:534785-549955 GCA_013400175.1 Phainopepla nitens | reverse complement strand
GGGCGGCCGCGGCCCGGCGATGCTGCGGCTGAGGAGGCGGCGGCGCGGGCAGCGCGGCCCCGGCCCCGGCCCCGGCTGACGGCGCTCCCAGCGCTCTCTCCTCCTCCGCCACGCCGTACTGGGCACCCCGCCGCCTCCGTATGCGTTTTAGCAAGCTGCGGTAGTTCCTTCCCTTTTCCTTAGCTGTGCTGCCCGCCCTCACGCCTCCCCGGGCCGCGGGGGAGAGCCGCCGGTCCTGCACGGTGAACCCCCTGGAGCCTGGCTGTGGCGCGGTGCAGACACACTTGCGTGTGTACGGAGCACTCGTGAGCTGTGGACATTAAAAGACTTCAAGGACGTTTTTCCCCATTCATGCCAGTTATGTCCTCTGCTAAAATAGGTTAACGCTGTCTAATTAACCACTGCACATTGTCATGCTGCATAAAGATAGCATCCTGGCTGTTCTCTGAGCCCTGCCACTTTATCTCCATTTAGATCTCCGTGGTAGTCCATTAAATGAGAAAGAAACAGTTTAACAGAGATGATGTCTACACTGGAACTGCCTTTCACCTTTCAGCACAGAAGTTGCAGTCAGCTCAGCTGTACATCAGGGGGCTGTGTGGGAGTTTAACCCGTTCTCATTAATGTGGACGAAGGATTCCTCCTGGGCAGAACTGAGCAAAGACAACACTCAAGAGAGAGATCAGATCTATATCCTCTGCCCCAGGGCAGAGCTAGGAGAGAAATAGGTATTCTGTACTAGGAGTGACATACCATGGGGTTACGCAAGGACCGTCAGAGTCTTTCACCCAGTTTCACAGCTATTCTATTTCACCCTGAAATAGAGAGGGGGTAAGCAGCTGTCCAAAGCCAGAAGGAATATTCTGGGATTATAGTTATGTTTGAGAGTGCTGACGGCCTCTCAGGGAAAGGGAGTTTAAAGGGAACTGTCCAGGTGATGGAGTGAGTCCATGTTCTTTGCCCCTCCAGATGCTATGGACTTGGGAGCATAAGTGAAAAAACCAGATGTGTTCCTGTCTCACAAAAATGGGGAGTGGCTGGTGTATAATACAGCAGACTGAATGTATTTCTGAGCACTGCTCCTGGGATTGTATTGTTTTGTTTATCCGTACTTGAATGACTATATCTGTAGTTCATAATCAATTGCTCATTTTGTAGGTCCTTGTTGCTGCCCTCCCCGGGCTGTGCCTGCTGCTGCAGCAGACAAAGCAGAGCAGTGCACTGCATGAGAAAAGAGCAGGAAATCTGTGTATGCTGGCTTTAGTCAGGTTCCTTCCATGTCTGCTTTCACTCACCACTGGAAAGCTCTCAAGATGAATGAAGAGGGTGCTGTTTACCCAGACCTGATATTCCCGAAGGAGGAAATGTTGGTCTCAATGTGTGGCAATGGGCATTGGTTAAATGAGTCTAGTCTTAGGAAGGGGCACTCCACAATCCTTAAAGCAACGTGATAACATAATGAAGAAGTCCTGTGAGGCTTCCCATAGTACTTGGAGGGCAAAGAGACAAGCAGTTGATTGGTTCTGCAGGAATACTATCTCCAGGTACAGCTTAGCCCTCAGCTAGGTTTATGGAATAGACAGAATTGAAGGTGGGCCATCTTTTGAAAATCTATTAATGATTTCTCTTGCTGCCTTGAAGGTTTTTAACCTGAGGACACAAGACAAAGCTTGTCTTTCCTCTCAGAGTCACTTTGTTATGTAGATTTAGATACTTCAGTTTTGCCAAAAAAGCAAGAGACTAGTTAAACCAAAAATGTTTTATGATTTTTTCCCCCAGTCTGAAACAAGAACTCAAAAATGAATTTGGCACAAAACAAAAATAAATTTTTAAATTAAAAAAATTAGAGGAAATAGTGGTTGCTTGGTATCTTTGCTCGATCATTAAGGCCACAGAGAGTGTAAAACATACAATTCCTTCCTGTGCTACAGAAGCTTCATACTATGTTTTGGGGACAGTTTTCTACATGTGATTCCATGAGCTGACTTGAAATGCTACTTTCATCAAATAATGCTGTAAAAAATCATATATTAACAAACATATCTGGCACAGGTGACTGGAAACAGATGTCTCTCCTAAGCAGAAGAGCAGTCGTATCTGGATCGTGCTCCAGTGCCGTCAGTGTATAAATGCTCTGTATAAACTGCAGTACTGTCAGCACGAGAGACTTGCCTCACCCAGTGCCACCACTGGGACTTGTGGCACAGGGACTAAGGTGTTCTCCTGGGGGCACTGACCATGGGGCTGTAAGCTGTAACTGGCCCTGGGAAGAGGAAGGAATGGTCTTGTTTGATGGGAGAGTTCTGACACCTGGGCTCTGAGATTAAAGGGGCCCTCTGTGCTGATGAGTTTGTTCCCCAACTTGCTGTTTTTTCCAATATATAGTGCAGTTGTTTCATAATGAGGTATTTGCTTATTGTCATGAATAAGTCCTTTCCTCACAACACGGAAAAGCTGAGAAAGCTTAAGTCTCAGAACATAAGCAAAGCAGTCTCTGCCTCTAAGACTAACATAACTGCCTTCCCTGTGGGCCACCTGGATATCAGTCATGACAGGGAGCTCAGGAAAAAGAAACAGAAATTGCTTACAGGGATAGTAGTAGTGACCTTTTCTCCTGGGAAGTATGAACATGTGGAGTGTTTCATTCCTGCCTGGAGACAGGAGCAAAGATGTAAGGAGTGTGAGTACTGAGGAAGAGTGTTACTTGGGGTTGGACAATCATCAAGAGTAATGGGATCATGCCAAGAAGATGTTAAATTGAACCCCCAGGAAATCATCTCACTGTGCATGGCTGTGCACTGCCATCATTTGGGATGTTTCAGCTTGAAGAGGGCAAGGCTGTATGGGAACCAGTTCTGTGAAGGCATAAAGGATGAACAAAATTGGAGAAATCTTGCATTGTCTTTCTACCTCTATCTTCTCAGAACCTAAACACCACAGAGCGCTGGTGGAGGGCTCTCCAAAGCCATCTATTTCTTTCTCCATAGTATCAGGAGGTTCACAAAAAGTGCTTTGTACTACCCCTGGGGAGAAGGATGGAGCTGGACAGTTCGTCCTCACTGGAAGAGCTCTTTCCCCATTTATGTTGCATTTTTGCCTCTGAACAGAGGGTGCAGATACAGCTGAAGGCCCAGGTGCAGATGTCACCACACAGTTCTGATTACAGCAGTTGATATTACTGGGCTCAGATCACTGATTCAGTGTAATCTTTAGCTTCTCACAGTCTGCAAGCTCCAGAGAGAGCCACAGAGACAAAGAACTTTCTTCTCCTTAAAACTCTTCTGGGTATAGCTGGACATCCTCTCTGCCCTACTCCTAGCTCTTAGACGAATAGATTATTCACAGGAGAGCTAGATGAAGACTGTGACTTGCTAGAACAGAGAGCAGATGAGGAGAGCACTGTGCCATGTCACTAAGTGCTTTGAAAAGAGCAGTGCAAGGCAGTGAAGTAACTTTTCTCACATCTTGGTGTGTCCTGGGACAGTGCATGTGACAGGGGAGAGCCCCATGTATTCTTTGTCATGGCACCCTGACTTCAGGGGAGGGGAGAATATTTATTCCCAACGCACAGACACGAAACTTCGCTCTGCAAAATGGCCAAAGCAATCAGCGAGTGATGGAGTATCTGCTAAAAAGAAACCTGGCATTTAATTAACTTTTCAAAGTGCTGGTTCAGCAATCTCCATGTTTTACATTTTGAATATTGAACAAGCGTCCCTAATCGGGACTGAATTACTTCTGGGCTTGCTGGGGTGGAGAGCAAGAGAGCTGCTGTTTGCCAGCACCTCCCCACCACAGTATTATTGTGAACTCCTGTGAACCCAGCCAGATCAACGCTGACTTTCTGCAGAGAGTGCATGTCTGACCTGAGCCTGGCCAGCTCAGGTGGCACTCCTAACCTGAAAGGCAACCAGAAAGTCTTTATGCACAACCATGGGGAGGAAGAAACTGTTGATCTATCAGGAGCAGGTAGACAAAGTATAGCACCTTCTTCACTCCTTAATGCACCAACCTCTCTATTCAGGAATGGACAGCAAAGGGGATAAAAAAAGTATCTGAGAAACTAAAGAACTAGGGAGTATGGTTCTTGCCATATCTGGGCAGGGCTGCCTTTTGGGACCCAAGTGGTTTTGTTTCAGTCTGTCACACTCAGGGACTTTTTGATACATTGGCCTAAGAGTCACTTAGAACTCTTTAAGGTGTGATGTGTTATGTCAGACCTGATGCAGGAACTGTTTTGCACAATAACAATCATATGGGGAAAGGTGAAGTTTTTAATTTTCTCTAGCCTTTTCTAAATATAAGTCTTTCTTGTCTTGCAGGTCAGGAAGAAAGCGTGCAGAAGAAGAAGAAGAGTAAGTTCCCATTGTTGCTGAGACTTCTTCCATAACTTTTACATCTGATCAGTACATCAAGATCTGAAAATTGGGAACAATGCAGAGGCTGTCAGGAATTCATATAATGTGTCCTGGGATGGGGCAGGGCTGGTCATTCTATAGTTCCCTGGATATGGAGTAGATGATGGCTCTGTCACTTCCATAAAACAGAAGGAAGGACAATTAGAAACCCACTGCTTTCCTTCCAGACCTACCCCAGGCCCCACTGTCTGCAGCCTAAGGGTTTGTCTTAGGTACATCTTGCTTAAGCTGAGATTTCTGCTGAGCCCAGCAATCAGGGGTATGGAAGATCAGTCTTCCATGTGGGCTAAGCATACTTGGAAACTGTCTCCTTGACAGGCTATGAAGTTTGTGGGGAGGAAGGGAGGCACAACAAGATGTTTTTCTGGGCTTGCAATTGAAATTTCTTTCTTGTGCTTTGCTGCAGCCATCGCCTCAGACAGCAGAGCTTGGAGGCATCAGATGATGGAGGAGGTAAGGTATCACTTACTTGACTGCAAGAAGTGCCTTCATGCATGTCTAGGGGCTCTCCAGTAAAGTGAGCAGAGGCATCTTGTAAGAAATTGCAAGAAAATTAACCAGTCTGGGCGTAGACAAATGTAGGAGCTGCTTAGGTCTCCCCAGCTGAATGAGGGAGAAAGAGTAAAGGAGATGGAGAGAGAAGATGAGGAAATGAACTTGTAGTCTAACTCTGTCTCTTGGAAAGCAGGAAAGTGGCAAGAGCACACTTTTCTCTGTAATTCTCCATGGAGAATAGTGGACTGGGCGAGATGAGAGCTAAAAGCACAATAAAAGTTTTAGAGTGGGGAAAGAAGTCCCTGCTTTCCCCTGGTTTAGGTGATAGTAGGCTCTGCTTAAAGCATCTATTATCTTTTATAGCAATTTCCTTGCTGCCTGGGGTTTCTGCTGTGATGGAATTCTTAATTTAAAAAATCTGCTTGCTCTAACCCAAGATCATAGATCATAAGCTAAACATAAACACTAGTGGGTAATCCCATCTCATCCCTGTACAGGCTGCTATGAAATCTACTGGACTCCTGACTGAGCACTAGTTTTCTTTTTAGTGTATATTACCTGCTCTTCTAGGACTGGATAAGTCAAGAGAAATCTCAGGAAAAATCCGCAGTATGAATTTTAAGACAAGCACTAGACAACTGTGGGGAGTATAGAAATTCATTAAAGCCTCTAGGAGGTACCTCAGTTTTCAAAGGCTAAGAATTTTATGCAGTGTATAAAAAGTTGCATCTGTAAAATATCACCAAGCATCAGAAGAATTATCTGGAGTCACAAAGGATCAGACATCAGTATAGTTAATGAGATTAAATGAAGACTTATTTGGGTCTTCCAGACAGATTAAGCATTGCAACATATGACTGCCAGAAGTGGCACCTTTATAGCATTGGCATCTTCAGAACAGACTAAATTTTCCCCCTGGGAAGTTCCTTGGGCTTCTTAAATTTCGGCATATGTCACTGAGGCTGGTAGTCTGTTCTGAACAGCTCTGACTGTTTGCATACATGCTGTCCTTTTTGTTGAACCTTAGTCATGTACTTGGAGTATGACTTATCCTTGCTGACCAGGCATAAAAATGCTTGCCACATGTTTGTTTGTAGCATGTGACTTTCAGCACTCCAAGACCTTGGGTAGTAAATATAGAATAGAGTTGATGCAGAGTGTGGTATGAAGACGTTGAATCCTAATAGACTTCACTTATTTATCTGTGCCCAACCTGTGGTTAGCAGTTGAATTTGGATCGTTTGCAAACTGGCATTTGGCTTTGGATTGAATCTATGCATTAGAAGAAAAGTATAGTATGGTTCCTACCCAGCCAGTTTCTGGTACAAAAATGCTGGGTTGTGTATCTAATTTGCATATATAAAGTCTCCCAATGGATGGTGTGTTGCATGGTTGTGGTCCTATTTTGACAGGGAGATTAGGCAAACTGTTCTGGGAGAGGAATTTTCCATGTGGGCTCAGCAACTGGAGTGAAGAAAAAGTGACATATAAACAAACTCCAGAACTTGAATAAAATTCCTGTTTTGAATAAGCAGAGAGATACAAATAACTGCCTAGTGTAGAAGGCAGGGAGTAGCATGCAGCGCAGTAAATTGAGCTGTGTCAGCCCCCCCTTTGCACAGAACTGCACTTGAGTTTGTGTCCTTAACTGTAGCAGTGAAGCTCAGATTCTAAACCTACAGAAATCAAGACATTGGTGTATGGATCCCCAAGGATGGGTCACGGTTATTTTGTGCTGCATAATGTCTTAGCTTGTACACCTTAATATGAACAGGCGCGGCTGCGTAATGATTGCTGCTGTCAACCAATACCTTTGGATCGCCTTCCTGTAACCTATTAGAAAGCTGAGCTGTACCATTCCATTAACATTGTTTGTCCCCTATCCAACCTTTGAATTAGAAGAATGAAGGACAAAACTATATGCCCTTAAAAAGGTGTTCTTGTGAATATGAAATGTGCTCAGTTGTGATCGTTTATACATCACTAACAACCAGAGGCTCCGAGTTTGGAGTCCATTTGAGAATGTGTTAAAAAAGTGTAAGGGCTTTGGAGAACCCAGTTTGGCAGGTGGAGAGTGGAGGGAAGTTTGTACAGCCAAGTGGAGACTTTTGGGCTTGATAGGCCTTGCAGTTTCAGAAATAAAAGTAGAATTCTTTCACTGCTCCTGGCCTGTGTATGGAATAGCATCTGATTCCTTATCTCTGTGGGAGCTTGGGAGAGAAGGACGGACACTTCTCAGGCTGTGTGGAATGACTGAAACAGTATGGGAGGTGGTAAGTGGGTGGAGCAGACAGGGCCATGCATGGAATGATCTGCAGTTTCAGCCATTCATCACAGTTGCACAGGGAAACCCAGAAGGTGGAAGACAGTTTTGAAAATGTGCAGTGTCTCTCCAAATGTAGCTCTGGATTATCTAATTGATAGCTAGGTTGATTTCCTACAGCACCCACTGCCATCTTAGTGCCCCCCCTCCTGAGCACGTGCTGGTACTCGTGAGACTCAGGCCCAGCAAATGGATAGTGCCTCTGTTAGTGGCTATGTGCCCACCAGACCTTGTCATGGGGGACCAGGTCCTCTGCATGGTGAGAAACCTGCTTCAGCAGGATTTAATGCATCACACTTGAGGAATAATAAACCTTCACGAGCGACACAAAAGTGTTTAATTCCTAAAGGACAGGCCTAGTTAAGTCACTTTTGGCCAGGGGCAATTGGGGGCTTAATGCTTTGTATGTAGCAATCTGTGCAATCTGAGAGAGAGGAGTTTGAGGGTAATTGCTCAATTTTCTGTCCATGTCAACAGGGAAAATGAGCAGCAGTGACTGAGCTCTGTGTGGCAGGGAAACTGCATGAGATGGGAGATGTGAGACTCTCTGTGGAATTTAAAAGGTGCTATCTGCAGTGCACTGCTTCCTTTTCTGTAGCAGCCAAGAGCTTCTGCCACGAGCAGACTATCCTTTGTCATGAGGTGGGAGGGAAGATGGGACAGGCTGAAGTTGGAGGGCTTTATCCTCCCTTTGCTCCTTTCTCCAGCAGGACATAGAGGGCTTTACTCTGCTGTGTGTCTCTTTCTGGCACAGAGCTAGGTAGGGCTGTTTCCTGTCAGGGCGAGAAATGCTAACGTTCCTCCCTCACCTGATTTGTCCTTTGGCTAGAAGTTTCTTTGTTGTTCCTGTCTTGTCCACCAGTTCTGCACTGCTGCATTGTATTTCCCCTGATGTCTTTCTCCTTACTACTTTGCCCTTGGATTTTTCTCCTCAGCAGTTTAGGGGAACTTACTAGCTAAGGCTGTAGTCCCTCTCCCACCTATTCCCACACAGACTATTGCCCCATCATCAGAAGTCCCTTTCTGCTTTCTCTCTGTCACTCTTGGGATGCACAGCTCCTAGAAAAGGGCTTACCATGTAAGACTGGGATGTGATGTGTGATTTTCTGTCTGCAGGAACAACAGCTTGTTATTTTAAAGCAGATAGTGTGTGTGAATGAGACAGCTGATTGAAATGAAAGCCTGACTATGCTACATAGACAACTGGAACCTGACCTGCAGGTGAGGAAAGCTGCCAGGAGACAGTCACTAGATCTGTGCCCTCAAGGCAAAACCCCTTCCTGCCTGCTGGGAAGCCTCCTCAAGGAAGCAGAGCTGATGATTAGACCTCTATATGCAATGTCAAACCTCTAGAAGGACTTCTTCCCCTTCTGGCATGTGCCAGCAGCTCCTTTGCATTTGAACAGGATGAGAGTCCAGACTTTGAACAACAGAGGGGAAGTGGGCAGATGCCATGGTCCCCAATCCTTCTGAGTAGTGATATCTGTCAGGTGGGAGATGTGTAATTCACAGCCATAAAATATCCAACACTTCTTGAGCTGCATGCAGATATGCACCAGTGATGATATTGCTCCAAACAGAGCTGAGAATAGAGCACAGTGAGGGTTATTGTTGGCTCTGTCATTCCTGGTCAATTTTGCCAGTTGCTTCCCTGGTGATCTGCTGTTTCTACAGAGCACACCAAGTACTGCTGGATTCCAGAGGCCATGAGCTGCAAGGACAGGTGCAGTGGCTGAGCATGAGGGTAAGAGAGGGCAGAATTTGCAGGAACAGTCAGGGATATGGCCACTAGGTACTTCATAGGCTCAAAAGGCAGTGTTGGAGTGATTTGGGATGAAATGTTGAAAAATGGATGAAAAGTTGTGAGCATCAGTGAAATGGAGACAGAGTGAAAGACATACTGTTTTTTAAGTGGTATGAAGGGGCTGAATAGAAGTTTTTGGGGCAGAGAGTGTCAGTGGCTGTTGGGTCTCTGGGACTCTGCGTGGTGACTTAGTGTGTGGCTCTGTCAGCACACCACAGCTGTCCCCTTTGCTGCTCCCCCGCCCAGTGCACTACTCTGAGTCTCTCTGTAAGGTCACTGAAGGGCAGACTCAGCCCAGCCTGATGGTTTCCACTGAACTGTTGGTCCAGGCCAGTCTGAACTCCTCCAATAACTGCTGGCATTGTGATCTAGAGCCTCTGGTGCCGGAGGAAAGCTCTCTCTTGAGAGCCACAGTGGGCAGGGGAGAGCAGAGAGTATGTCCCAAGAGACTGTCTGAAGTTCTGTTTGAAGCAGCAGACCACTGGCCAAGGGACAGTGGGCTCCTTAACTACAAGGGAGCACACACAGCTTGTTGAGGGCTGAAAATGAGAGGCTGGGGAAGCATCTTCTGTTGCTAAATTCTGCGATAGGGTTGATACACAGTCATATTGGGTCTGTGATTGCTGAGTCCATAAATGTAGTTGACGGACTAGGTTTACCTAAAATACCCTTTAAGAAACAGCTCTTGAAAGATGATTACAGAATTGAGACACCATCATTTAAAACTGCCTGAGGCAAACTCCTTTGAAAATTGCAGCAGTGGAGGGACAGAGAGAGAACCGCATAGCCCTTGATTGTAGTGTCGTTCCCTCAGGACCCGTCCCCCCTCCTCCTCAGTTTCTCATCTGATATGAGAGAGAGCAGCAGTAAGATTCCTCATCTGTCTTATGAAAATCCGATTCTGAGTGGCTCTGATCAAACCCAGCTGGCTGTCAGCAGCGGTGGCCTTGTGTGGAGGGAGGGAGGCTTCTGAGGAGTCGCTGGATGTGGAGGTGTCATGGGTGCTGCCGATCAAAGAGGCATTTTTTAATAAATATATATAAGAAAAAATAAAAAACCTAAGGATTTAGCATAAAAGAAAGGTAGTTTGTCTTGTTTTTCCAGTGTAACATGAAGAGGATGAAATAGAATCATGCACGCCTGCTCCTGAACATACTTCCACAGGAAGCTGCTTTCCCTGCCCCAGTGATGCTCTAATGCAAAGTCCCTCACCTCCAGCGTTGTTGAAGAGGGTTTTGTGTTTCTGAGTTCACTAGACCCTCTCAGGACACCTCATACCTTCTCATCTGATGCCCCACTACCTTCTGAGTATGTTTTAGCAGGGGAATACTGCAAAGGAGCAGGGAACAGCCTTTGAAAAGAGGAAAACACATGTTACTGGAAAGGAGGGCAGGCATAGCACTCTGTCAGGGGGCTGTTGGTAAGACTAGGAGCTCTGTTACTGCTCCAAATGCTGATAACCTCAGGAGCATGGTGGACTCCAGGTCCTGGCCTGGCCTCCAATCTCTCCTTCCGCTGCTGCTGAACAAACCTATGCATTAAGAGATTCCTCACCTTTAAAGCCATCAGGGTCTGCTCCTACTTCTTGCATAAGTACTAGCCATGCACTACTGCTTGTGAAGCCCTGCACTGAGCCCAGCAACCCATCTGACAGGGCTGTTCTGAGCCTCTCCTCACACTTCAAATGACTGAAACTGGGCAGATCCTTTGTGTCAGCAGCTGCCTTGGGAAGCAGCAGAAATGCCTGATGCCTGTCCCCTGCAAGCTGTCGGGTGCAGAAGAAGCCATACCAAGCAGTCTGTAAAAGCAGTACACTGTTGAAGCAAGTGGAAGGCCTCCTGGACCACCTGACCCCACAGCCAGTCACCCATCTAGCTGAGATGCAATAGTATGCAAGACAAATGTTTAACCTTTTAATGCAAGGCTGTAGGGTCAGTACTGAATCTGCTGTATGACCTTCCCTAAATCCTGTGACTCCTCTGCACCTGCTCACAGGGTGACTTTTCCCATCAGCTTGACCAGGTTGTGCTGTTACCATGCTCTTCTCAGAAGGGGGCTTTGGGACACGGGACACTCAGGTTATCTTCTGCTTATCTCAGCTTTTGAGACAGTGCCTTGGTAGCTGTGGTACTCTGTGCTTTTCACTCTGCTGTTTTCTTCTCCCTGCTGGTTGATCAGGCAGGTGTGCTGTTCCATGTTGGCCTACAGTAGGGCAATTTCAGTCAGGGAAAGACACCCCTATGAAATTAATGTCCAAGCATCCCAAGAAGCATTCTTTATTCTCTCCATTTGCCTGCTGCTCTCCTGAGAAAGCTTCCAAGAGGCTTCAAGCTTGTTTGTGTGTTCAGCAGAAGCTGTCTGTGTCCCTTGTTCTTTATGGTTTTTTGACGATTTTTTTGGCCTGTTGCTTTCCACTTTTTTAGTTCCTTTTTTTTTAATTCTCCATTTTTCCACTTTGAGAGAAAAATTATTTATTGCATTGAGATGTGCTAATTAAAGCCATTTTCTGGTATTTGGTTACTGAAGTGTTTGATGTCTCTCTGACAAGACCATGAAATGCACAGAGTGTCCACAGGGACAGAATTTGCTGAACACGGTGCTTTGTAAATGAGGGGACACAGTGTCGCAGCAGCTCATGAATATGAAACGCCCATGATGCTACCTCAGTGGACTTGAGAACACAGATGAATCCTGTCATGTGCTAAATGAGACCAATTTCTTTCACTTAACTTCATCTTCAATCAGACCTTCCATTTGCCTGTTTAAAATTCCCCAAACGTGATGCAGAAGGTAACAGCATTCAGTAAAACAAAGTTTTGCAGCAGCAGAGATATTGTAATTATTTCAGTTTTACATTTTATGAGCAAGCAACATAAAATAAAGTTAGTTTCATTTTTATACCTGCTTGGTGGTAGGAGGCTGCCAGCTCCAGAAGCCACTACCCTCTTTGTGCTCTCTGGATATGGTGGTGTGTGCACAGGGAGGACAGCACAGTACCCACCACCAGAGTGTCCATTCTGAACTGGCCCTTGAAATACTGACCCAGTTGGAGAAAGTGGATCAGACTGTGTGAGATGGAGTCTTCTTTGTTTATGGGTGCCAGGATGGGGGCTCAGGGTACTCTTAAAGCAGCTTAGGGACTGACTAACTGCAGGCCTGAACTGGAACATGGTTTCTTGATGCCAGTGATTTATTGCCTGACCTGGAAGAGGTTCTGTCTGTCCCTATTTAAGTGCCATCTTGTATCTAGCAGACAACTTAGTTTTTTGGGGCAAGGATCAGATCTTACTGGAGTTTACAGGATTTTATGAGACCCAGCCTCCAGGTGTTGCTACTAAACCAAAAATCAGCCCTGCTTGGGAGGGGAGGTGCAATTTACCAACTTTCAGGAGCAGCTGGGTATTAGATTGGTATAGGTTTTCCCATCTCCTGCTTGTTGCTTTCTGTGGTTGTCTTCTTTGCCCGTCAGTAAGTTATTTGCTAAGAGATAAAAAAGGCGATGGTTGGTACATGTACTTTAATATGAACACATACAGCCCTCCTTTCTGTATGACTTGAAAAGCTGCTGTTCCTTACTTATTGTTTGACTGTCCACATGTAGCATGGGTTGCCTTCCCTCTTCTCCCTCCATCTTTCCCATTCACACACTTCTATCTTATGTCACTGGGGCCTTGTCATAACTTAGTCATGAAGCTCTTTTTGTGTAAGACCTAGCTAAGTTCAGCTGTTGAAATAAAATATTATTCTTAATTGTATGCTGGGACTTAGATGTTCTGGGACAATCAGTTTTGTGCAGTGACTTAACTTCCCAATTAGCCAACATTTGGTACTGGTATCTCCTGCCCCACCATAACTTCCATATGAGTATGCTTATTTTGATTTCATTCTTTGTTCACTTGTTCATAACCATCTGGGAGGTGGAGGGGAGTTTGCATTTGTCATCTAGTGTTTGATGCTCACTCATTTTTACTCAGGCCATTTGTTCACTTCATTGTTCACTACATTGCAGTGACCTGGTATCTGTGAAGGTGTGTCCTTTTTTGCAGTCATTTCTGAGGTTTGCCCACATGGGCATGAGAGCCTGGCCAGTAAAGTATGAGCCAAGGTTCTGCACCAGAAACACAGATTTATGGAAAATGATCTGAAACTCCCCCACTGAACAGGAGAGGAAAAATGTGGGTCACAGAGTAGGGGTTTGTCATGCAACTTTGTTGTTGGGAAAAGATGCAGTGCGAGATTGGGAGGACATGGTGCTGTGAACATTTCTGCATATACTAATTTTGTATGTAAAGCCTCCCTGCAGCTAGTGGGAATATTAAAAGTACAGCATGTGCCTACTCTCCTGCAGCACAATAGCCTGCCCTGTGCTGTTCCCCCTGCAGCTGACACTGTGCCACAACTTAGGTGTGTTACCAGAGCTTATAGGAAAAAAGGATGTGAATCTCAAGAAGAGCAACAAAAACAATTAAGTGGCTAGAGAATGAGTGGGGGTAAAGTTGGGTCCTTGGTGAGAACTGAGACACTTTGCAAACTGTACAGAGAGAAGGGAGAGGGATTGTGCAGAAGTGGCACCATGGGAACTGGCAGAGGGAAGAGGTAATTATGAGTAACAAGTGAAATAAAGACCCAAATATTTCAGGAATTATTTGCCCCTGATAGCAGTTAGCCCAGGGACCTGATATTTTCTTAAAATTTGAGACATTTCTGTACTGTTTCCTGTCAGTCTCACAGTCCTAAAGGGCATTGCTTCTGCCTAGAAATGGGCAAGGCATCTGCACTTTGCAGTAAGAACAAGCGTGCACTGGCCTTTGTTGGAGGGGCTGGCAGGGGCCCCCAGAGCTTTTCCAGCTCTTCTGTCTGAAATATTTTCAAAGTGTCTATAAAATATTGGAGCCTTGAATTTCTTTTGGAAAGAATTTCTAAGTGATCGCCTGAATTTTGCTAATACAGAGTGGAGGTCGTGCTCTGCAAGGGGTTTAGAAATCTCTCCATGGAATTCAATGGCAATGAGATAAAATCAGCACTAGAGAGCCCAGGAGTCTTTGTGAACCTGCAAAATGGGAGGGACATCACTGATCAGGGCCCTAAGTTTACAACTTTTTCTAATGGCAATGAGATAAAATCAGCACTAGAGAGCCCAGGAGTCTTTGTGAACCTGCAAAATGGGAGGGACATCACTGATCAGGGCCCTAAGTTTACAACTTTTTCTAATGCAAAAGGAGATTAACAAAAACAAAAGAGAACTGTGAAGAGTAGGCTCCTGAAATAGCTGCCAAAATGAGCACTGAGTGAAGAAATTCAGTTTCCTGAAAACACCTTTTACATTTCTGCTGTCAAAAGTGCATAAGGATCTGACCTTCTCCTGCTCTGTGGGCAAAGACAGCTCTGTTCCCAGGTAGTTTTTAATTTACTTGTGTTTGCTGGGAAATGTTCATAGTCTCGTCATAAAAGGATAAATTACTCCAGGAGATGTTACATGGTTTCTCATTCCCATGCTAATTTTCCTGGACTTTACAGGGCACCTCTGCACAGAGCTTCATTCCCTGCCTGGGACCAGTCTCACCAGTCTGTTCCCTCCTTGGTCCTTGTTGCTTATACACAGGGACTTTCTCCCACATTATCCCTGAGCAGCCCCTACCAGCTGCCTCCACATGTCGGTCTGCTCGTCCCTGGAGATGCTTTTGTCCCATAAGTGCATTTTGCTACAAGTTTTACCAAGAGCTGGGAGCCTCTGCGGGGAAGAGCCAGCAGGATAGCAGCTTCTATAGGTATTGTCCTCACAAGCAGAGCTGGGGAAATCTGCCCCAAACGCCCAGCGATGCACAGGTGAGACATTCCTTCCACCGGCCTCCTCTGCCTTCGGTACAGCCTAGGGGCTGCTGCTGCAGTTTCCCTTTAAATGTCTTTGGGCTGCAGTTGCAGAACCTCCTCGCAGGCACCTGCTCCTCGGGCGGCCGGGGAGCTGGGAGGCACAGCTCTGCTGAGGCCGGCCAAGCTGTCATCCTCTTGCCGTGACAGCCCCTGTCCCGCTCAGCCTTCCGCCAGGCGAGCAATTAGCGAGAAATCCCCCTATTAGCGAGAAATCCCCCTGCGCGGCCAGCTCCGGCCGGCCGATGCGCCGGGCCCCGCT